>LOJH01013909.1:21695-41795 GCA_001685095.1 Ellobius talpinus | reverse complement strand
CCTTTGGAAGAGCAGGCAAAGCTCTTAACCTCTGAGCCATCTCTCCAGCCCTCAAAATTATTCTAAAATATTCCTGTATCACTTTTTGGGAGGGTATTTTTTTAGACAAGGTATCTACATGGCCCTGCTGTCCTGGAACTCACTCTGAAGAACAGGCTGTTCTTGAAGAGATCTACCTGCCTCTGCCTTCTGAGTACTGGGAATAAAGAAGTGTGCCACGTTGCCCAGCCCTGTATAACTTCTATTTTGTTTAAGT
The DNA here is from genome assembly GCA_001685095.1 of Ellobius talpinus. Taxonomy (NCBI): domain Eukaryota; kingdom Metazoa; phylum Chordata; class Mammalia; order Rodentia; family Cricetidae; genus Ellobius; species Ellobius talpinus. The sequence continues at coordinate 41,539 of LOJH01013909.1, read as the reverse complement.
ATTTAGGCACAGCACATAAAGCTATACAACAAACTGACTAAATGTTCATAAAATAGTAGGTAGCTGTCCATAAAAATAACCACCCTTTCATCGCAGGAGAAGACTAGAGATCAGCTGCTCACCATGCTCAGAGCAACTCTGCATGGCTACCATTAATTGCTCTAAGGGATGCTACCTGAAAATTTAAAGACAATCTGAGCCAGTGAGATGGCTCAGCAGCTAAGGGTGCTTGCCACCAACTATGAAAACCTGAGTGCCAGCTCCAGAATTCCCACAGTGGACAGAAAAAAATGGACACACATTAACACATGCACAAAAGAAATTTTTTAAAATCCAGAATAAGATAATCTTTGTTCACCATGAGTTTCCTCTTTTCATGTCATCATTCTATAATCTGTCCATGTGTTCCAACTCCAAACTTTTATTCCATTCCACAGTTTACAAGATGAAATCTTGTAACTTTCTGGCCTTTGAATAGTCTATTTGTCAGCTTTATTTTCAATGACTTACCTATCGAAGTTCAAAAGAAAGAGAATTCCCTTTGCTCCTATGAAAGAAACTGGCATGAGGGCTCAAAAGATGGCTCAATGAACAAGACCAATCACTGGCTGCTCTTCCAGAGGACCTGGGTTCAATTCCCAGCCCCAACATGGTGGCTCACAACCATCTGTAATCCCAGTCCCAGAGCCTCCAAGGGCACATGGCACATACTTGGTACACAGACATGCATACAGAAAAAACACCCACACATGTAAAATAAATAATTTAAAAACATAAAAGAGACTGCTAATCATTTTTCTATAGCTTTTTCTTCGAATTTCTAATCAGTAGGTTTGAATATTTCTATTATGAGGCAGAAGCAATAGCAACTTAAAATGACTTAGAAAGTTTAAATGATATGGAGGACAGTTTGCAAATTACTGTGTTTTCTGGAAAGTAACTGAATCTGAAATAATTTTAACTATTCTAACTGAAATTCACCAATATGTACTGAACACATTAAAGATAAAAATGAATAAAATTCTGTTTTCCCTCGTAGGTGCTTACAATAGGCAGGGTAAAATACTACTGTTTGGGTATCAGGACTATCTAATCTATGCCGTACATAGTGATTTAGCCAACGTGCCTGGCCACACAGCACTGACGGATAACAGAGTTCTGAAACTGCAAGGCAAAAAAGTGAGACGTGCAACCGTCATGCACAAGTTGTAAAGCGATCATTGGAAGAGTTCAAAGGACTTGGGGGTAACCAACAGCTCTCTAACTGGATTTAAGGCCTGCTCAATAAAAGGGAAATCATATCTTGTACTGGAAACCTAGCCAACTACTCAAGGCTAGTGAAGTCATGGATCTTGGAGGCGAATCCACAGCTAACACTTTACTAAACCAGCATAACCCCTAACTACATTCTAAATATTTATCCCATACCCACAGATAAGTGTAGTTCTCACCCTTCAACAATGAAACTTATCTTTGCAACAGATGGAGATCATTATAGAAACCACAACTGATCAAAATGCAGAGAACAAATGGTGCTTAGTCCCAAATGAGCCATCTCCAACACAATTCCTGCACCTAAGTCTCTAGGCACGTTGGGAAAGAAGGAGCAGAAAAAAATCTGAAGAGTCAGGACGTCTGTAGTGAGACTGTGTCTCATAGCAACATCAGGAAAGCTATACACAGGAAGTCTTAACAACATGGCTGCCTAAACAAGACCTGAAGAAAGACACCAACAGACATGCTGATATGAAAGGAAGAAATCTTACCAGGCCCCAACCTTAAATAAAGAACTCTAGGCAAGCCAAGAGGGGTGGTGCATGCCTTTAATCCCAGCACTCTGTGAGTTCGAGGCCAGACTGGTCTACAAAAGGTAGTTCCAGGACAGGCTCCAAAGCTACAGAAAAAAACCCTGTCTCAAAGGAAAAAACAAAAACAAAAACAAAACTCTAGGCAACTAAGGTATGTTGAGAGTAGGAGAAATAGTCTTCCATGGGGAAATTTTCCCTAGTTAGTTATTCAATACCAAGGGATCAGTCCTGAAAGCATATACATACAAGTAATATTATATGGACTATGCATGTATGTATATTTTTACATATATAAATACAATTATTTGAAAAACGAGGCAGAGGCTATGAATTTGATAGAGGGGAAGACGGTAGGTATACTTAGGAGAGTTGGAGGAAAGAAAGGGAAAATAACATAATTATATTTTAATTTAAAAAAACTTTATTTTTTTATGTTAGAAGGAAAAGAGCTTACCCAGTAGTAATGGAACCAGAATTGGGGAAGAATGATGAAAAGAGCAGGGTGTAGGAGCAGAACTCAGTTGGTAGGCTACTTGTCTAGTATGTTTAAGACCCTAGGTGCGATCCCCTGTACCTCAAAAATAAGTAACAAAGCAGAGGACAACTAAAACTTTCTGTCATGGGACAAGCAATCATTGTTTTCAGTCTTCAGGCCCATACGGTCACTACTGCAACAGCTCTCCCACCACAGAGAAGTCAGCATGGACTATATACAGATGAATACATAGCATTTTTTTTTTCTTCCACGACAGGGTTTTTCTCTTTAACAGTCCTGGCTATTGATGGAACTCACTTTGTAGACCAGGCTGGCCTAGAACTCATAGAGATCCACCTGCTTCTGCTTCCTAAATGCTGGGATTAAAGGTACGTGCTACCGCTGTCTTTTTTTTAAACGACACTTTTATTTATTTTGTGTGCACGTGTTCATGTGTCACATCTGCATGTATCAGAAGACAACTTGGGGGAGTCAGTTCTCTCCTTCTATCAATGTGGTCCCAGGGATTAAATTTAGGTTATCAGTGCTTTCATTGGCTGAGACACCTCACTGGCCCATGATTTTTAAATAAAAATTTGTTCAAATTGTAAACATGTGACTTGCTACTTAATGTTACTTAATATCTCTACACCTTAGTTTCCTTGAGTAGAATAATGACTGTTCATGTTTCCTGGGATTCTAATGAGGATTATGACTATTTCTAAATATTAACTTTTGTCATGAGGACATTTGTTGCCTGAGTTATCAAATTACAATAGAGGTCAATAAACCTGTCTGGAAAGCAAGCAGATCAATAAATCTTATTCCTCATTGTACTTATTCTCTATAAATAACTTTATATGCAGGAAATGATAACCATGACTTCTCTTTTTTAAATTTAACATTTAGATGTTAGGGAAAGGAAAAACTAAGAAAATACAGTTCTCTGAACATGCTGAATATATAAGTTATCCTTTTTTTGTGACAGTTTTACCTTGGCCTCTGACTTTTGGATACTACTAAAAAGTAGGCATATACTACTCACAAATGTAGAACTTTTGAAGATTTTACTTTCAACGGAGCCACCTTTACCAACACAAATACATTTTTCTATGCAAAGAAAATAATGAGATCAGGGTTGGTCTGTGAAATAACATCCTTAATATATAAAGTTCTGAGAATTATTCAACCCACCTTCTCATTTCAAAGATGAAATATATACGTGTATTAAAGACCAAGTGCAGTGATGCATGATTGGCCAAGCTATCCTGTGTGGCAAGACAATGTGGAATTAGAATCCCAGTTACTAGCCTCTTAATCCAGCAGTCTATATATTAGTGCTTTTGAACCCCTGTCTCTCCCTCTCCCCACCCCCTCTGTCTGAGACAATCTTGAACTCTCAATCTTCCTGCTTCAAACTCACATGGGCAGGAATTACAGGTGTGTGATACCACATATGCTTGATGGATTTCAATGTCCTCCATCTGGTAATTTAGACATTGGTTCACTTAACTTTCAACAGCATTAGCTCAACAATAAAATGGTGTTAGGTAAAGCAGAAAGAAGTTTCATTTATATGTTCCTTACAATGGTCTATGAGAAGTAAATCATATGGAGAGGATTGCTGGGGAATCCAGGAAAGAGCCTTCAAGCTATGGGGATTCTGTAATACTCCAAGCCATTTATTTACACCTTGTATAGTAATATGAATAAGAATAGCAGTATGGGCTCATATACTTGAATGCTTAGTCACCAAAAAGTAGAACTTTGATAGGATTAAAAGGATAAGGAAGTGTGACCTTGTTAGAGGAAGTGTGTCACTGGGGGTGGGATTTGGGGTTTCAAAGCCCATGCTAGGCCCTAGCTCTTTCTCTGTGTGCAGATCAAGATGTTAACTCTCAGCTATTTCTCCAGCACCACACCTGCCTGCTGCCATGCTCCTGCCATGATGATAATGGGCTAAACCTCTTAAACGGTAAGTGTCCCCCAATTAAATGCTTTCTTTTGTAAGTGTTTGCCTTGGGTCATGGTGTCTCCCAATAGAACAGTGACTAAGGCACCTTGCTTCCACTGTACCTGAAAAGAGTAGGACTTCCCTACTTAAAGATGCATAATGCTAACTGTTAAAGACACATAACAGATCACAAGTACCACGCTGAATATAAGGCATGGCATTATCCTGAAAACCAGCATAGCTTTACATTTTTGAGACTACAGAGAAAGCCCTAATTTTCCTGGGAACAGGATGTCAGTATGTGTCAGGCTTGGTGAAAGCGCTGAAGACAGACAGAGCAGTGGCTCCGACGTCTGCACTGCTGCAGACTGAGACTTCCCTCCACTCATGAGTGCAGTTTTCTAAGTCACTCTCTGTTGACCTTTCCCAAGTTACACTTCCTACTGACTTTGATACCCGACTTTCTTTCCTGGGCAGGTAAATCAAATTAGAGAATCACCTGATTTCAATAGCAGCAGTTTCTACTTCGCACCTGCAATTCACATAGCAACCGTAGTTATATATGCCTTGTGACCGCTTAGAGAAAGGCTAGCTAGGGATTTAACAGTTTAATTAGATTTCCTGTTATTGAAGTCATGATACAAACCCCAGATGAGTAATTTGCAAGGTGTGAGACATGAAGTATAGAAGGCTGAAAGGATGGAAAACATTAATAGAACTGTTTAATTAAAATACGGAAATGCTATCTTGAATCAAAGTAATAATATGGTTGTGCTGACAACAATTTCACATGTAAGAAATTTAAAACTTGGCCAAAAAGTGTCCAAGGACGACACACTTAAGAAACCTTTCTGAAGAAAAGTTTTTGGTCTATTGCTAACAACCTAAGATATATTTATACATAATGTGTCAGCTCCTATTTAATTACTTGCTATTTATCAATTCATTTAATCCCCACAGCAATTCTCATTATATATACGGAAACAGACGTACAAAGTCACAATGACCAGCCATGGACTCAGACACAGTTAGTTTGGTTGTGAACCCAGGGAATGCTCAGTATATGCCCTGCCATTATCCTGTGTACCCCAGATCCTGACTTTAGACTTTTAATTATAGGCTATGTAGTGCTAAATGAGGAAGTAAAACAAATATTCTAGAAAACATTTATAGTGCTTTCAGATTTGTACTTCAAATATATTAGAAAACACAAATTTTTCACATATAATACCTTATACTAATAATGTTCTTAAGGTGCATATATTATCTTTTAATTCAAAGGATAACAAATATAGATTGAAATCCAAATGGCACAACTAGAACTTAAATATCTTTCTATATTAAAATTAGGAGATTTCCTAACATGCTGTCTAGCTATTTCCTTTAAATTCAACTGTTCCATTGTGAAGGAGGGAAGAAGCTCAGGAAGTCAAGGAAACATAGGAAGCTCAGCAAGTTATAAGACTCCTGGGCCTCTCACTGCAGTTACAGAAGCAATAAACAGTTACCGGGGAGAGGAGACTCTTCAGTGGAGCTGCCTATAAACCAGGCAGGAGGCACCTGGGATGGGGTGGGCCTTCTAGTCATGCAGCTACCTTGAAGTATCCATCCAATGAACTTATTGCTAAGGGAGATTCGTGGGAATAGCTTCTTTGGTCTGTTGTTGGTGCCTAATCGGGGGGAATAGTCACTGGCTGACATTTTCCCCAAGAAAAGTCACACAACACATGCACTGTCAAATCCAATGCATTCATTTGGTTACAAATATAAGTATTGCATTTAAGTGTAAGAGACACAAACTGCAAGGATGCCAGATGCAGGGAGGGAGGTATGGGTCAGAGACAAACATTACCAATTACTTACAACATTTCAGGTGAACACCTGACAGTTCTATTTCATACATACTATTTTTATTTTGTGTGTATTGCCTGTGTGTGTGTGTATCTGAACACTACATGCATGAGTTACAGATAGCTGTGAGCCACCATGTGGGTGCTGGGAACAGAAGCTGGATTCTCTGGAACAGCAGTCATTCCTGAGAGACTATTCTAACCACTAAGCCACTTCTCCATCTCATTACAAGTACTCTTAACTATGAAAACACATTAAGGCCACTATGAAATTTAACCCATAATTTCACAAATGGAAAAGCATATAGATTAATATGACCCTAATGCCTCCTTTCAGTACAGTATATTACATACTTACTAATAGAAAATTATTTTTGATAATTTTAAATTTTTGTTTACAGCAAGATCACCACAAACTAATATGTATTATTGCTTTTCCAAATGTTTCAATATATTATTATGCTGCATAAATTTAATGTACTGTTGAAATTATGTTTGGTATTAGACCTGTCATATCTACTAAAGCAGCAAATGTAGTCATTTAAGCTTAAAGGAAAGTTTAGAATGAATATGAGAGCAGGTAATTCCCTTCAAGTAATTAAAAGGCTATCAGGTAGAATAACAGACATTAGATTTTAGGTCAAAAGAAGAAAGCCTGTTACAGTGAAATATCACAACTGGAACAGACCACCTCAAGAGATATGCAATCAGAGCTTAATTAACTAAATATTAGGGATGTTTGCAGGAAGATTCAGAAACAAGGTGTTAACCAATGATCTTATTCTCTGTCTTTATTTCAATGTAAACCGATCTTTCATGTAACACTGGACATTCCATTTTAGATTTTATGATCAGCGCAGAGAGAATTTTTGATGTAGACACAAGCCTAAAAACCACTGGGTTAGATATACAGAAAGATTTTTTTTCAGGTCAAATTTCATTTACTTAAAAAATGTTTTCTTCACATTTATTTATTGTGTGTGTGCATGTGGGCAAATGTACACTGAAGCATGCACATGGATATCAAAGCACAACTGAGAGAGTTCTCTGTTTCTATCATATGGGTGTCAAGGATCAAACTCTGGCTTGGTGGAGAGCGACTGACCAGCTAAGTATCTGTCCAAATTTCAAATTCTTAAATGGTTTCAAGGTTAAAAACACAAAAATCTTATCTTGATTTAGAAAGAAAGGAATCTTACCATTTTTTTCTGCAAAGGCAATTGCGGCTTCTTTGGTACTAAAGGTTAAAACCATGTTGGAGAGGGGATCAGCCCTAGAAGAAAGAATGCCCATGATTTAATATTAAGCCTTGGCTGCAAGACAATCAAAGTTTTAAATGCAGTGTTTAGAAAATAGACAATTGGTTTAATATCAAGAAAATTATGACAATATTTTATTTGTAATAATCTCTGAAAAATACTTTATTTCTGTATTAAGTCTGATTTTTCTAGTATGCATTATCTAATAATAAAAACCTTAATTTCAAAAATTTACTAAGGTTTATTAAACTCTATTAAAAGGGGCAGTGTAAAGTTTTGAATTAAAAAACTCCAGAAGATTCCCAAACTGACCTTAGAAACTTCAATATCAAGAAATTTACTGCCGAGTAGAATTGCCAATACAGACAGCCTCTAGTTTATGATAATTTTACCTAAGATTTTCAACTTTATAATGGTGACAGAGCAATATATAACAAAAGAAAATATTTTTCTTTTAAAAATGTTTGAGTTTGAAGGCGTTTGTACATTGTGAATGTACAGTACATGTGGAGGTCACAGGACTACTTACAGGAGTTGATTTTACCCAGTGAGTAAGACCATTGGCCCAAGGAACTATTTTTCAAATTTTAAACGATCACCTGAATGATGAGCAACAGCAATAAAACAGTTAGCCATGTTGGGCCACAGTGTAAACAACTGCATCACTAAACTACTGTGTCCAATAGGTTAGTAGTAGGAAACATTTTCAACTCAAGATGCTTTCTATTTATAATGGGTTTGCTAGAACGTTAACCCCCATTGTAGTTAAGAAGCATCCACATAATACAAATCCTTAAAACCAAACCTTCTCTCAACAAAACTTCATCACTAATAATGTTCTTTTAAGGGAAAGGTCTATAAAATAAGAACAAACATTCTAAGACTTGACATCCCTTATTTTGATGTTTATAAAAGTATAACCATGTTTGCTATAAATGTTTAATGTAACTCTCTCAGAGATGAATATGACATTCTCTGGAAACTTACTCAAAACTATGGAAGTGGGGGGCTAGGAACATAGCTTAGCTGGTATAGTTCTTGCCTAGATGCAAGAAGCCCTAGGTTAATCCCCAGAACTGAATAAAACTGGAGGCATATACCTGTAATTGCAATACTCTGGGATGGAGAATCAAGATTAGACTGCACTCTATGCCACCCTATCTTGAGAAGAAAAGGAAGGAGAAATACTCTGGGCAGCTTGGACATCTGAAAGATATATGACATAAGCAGAGCACTGAAGTAGCTCTCCCTGATCTGAAGCCCCACAGACTGCTGATGAAGTTCTGGTCATAAACTGTGGGCTTTTCTGGGAATCCTTATGATCCCTATAAGCATGGATTTCTATACTAAATTCCCCTTTTAAGAAAAGAAAACCCTTCTTTTGACTAGTTATATTAGTTCCAAAATCTAATGATGTTTTTGTAGTGATACTCCTTTCCAAGGTACATGTGGTTTCACAGTTGATAATTAAATAAACTAGTAATCTTCAGAAGTGATAATATAAATATGACCCAGTGATTTGAAGAGTTTCAACATACACACTGGCTTAGTTCAGAATAGTGTGTGTGTGCTTGTGAGAGGGAGAGAGAGGTAGAGAGAGGGAGAGGGAGAGAGACCTCAGAAATCAAGAGAACAGATCCATTTCCTCCAAAGGTGACAGAGCTTTTTAGTTACCTGCTGTATAAAGAACTACACGTAGGTTAAATGGTAAAACTGTTAACAAGCACTCATTCTTCCAGCTGGTTTGTCATTCTCCTCCTTCATGTCTTATATTTTATAATTCTTTCTAGGTAATATTGCTACCAAGATCTTAATCTTTCTGTCTCCTTTATTTGATTCCACCCCACCATTTAACATGTTACCACATTTATCTTCCAATTATTTATTTCCCACACCTAGTGCCAGCCAAGCCAAAACTCCAAACAGTTTCTATCATCCACTGTGGTGGTTTCCACCTCCTTACCATTTAAGCCCCTGTATAGTATGGTCAGAAGGCTTTCCAGACATTTTAAATTATCCCCTCATAAGTAACCAGCTGGTCAAATTAGACTTGTTTCTATGAACATACAGCCTGCACTTGCCCAACAGTGCAGTTGTTCCTTCCATTGAGAATACTCTCCTAGCATCTCTACATGTGGAAATCCACTGCAATCATCTCATGGCTCAGTTTGAGTACCAATCTTTTCCATGAAATCTCTCATACCCTATGTCTTTCAATCTTTATATTTCTATTTTTACTTTTATACTCTATTTGCTCAATTCTCAACTACTGAGGTTCCAAGTCAGTAATGATAAAGAAACCTGTATCTTAGTAAGTGTGACTAACAAATAAATACATGCATAGCAATTATAAACTCTAAACAGAAAAAATGGAAGACAGAGTATAGTGGCATTTCATTTGTATTTTAATAAATAAAGATTGCCTGATGATCAGAGAATAAAACAGCCCCACTGGTCAGTTTTATATACCAGGCAGTGGTACACACGCCTTTAATCCCAGCAGCCACAGTAGTTGCCATAGAAACCGGGTGGTGTATGCTTTTAATCCCAGTGGTACACACCTTTAATCCCAGCCCTAGAGAGGAGTATAAAACAGGAGGAGACAGCTTTCAGACACATCTTATTCTGAGATTCCTGGAGGCAGAATCACCATTTCGGACTGAGGTAGAGGTAAGAGCTAAACACTGGCTGGCTGTTTTGCTTTTTGGATCTTCAGGTTGAACTCCAATTTCTCTCTCTGAGTTTTTATTAGTTGAACTTCAAGAGAGAGACCAGAGGCAGACATAACTAGAGAGAATTCTGCCCTCTCTGAAAACAAACTATATAGGAATTCAGTTTCACAGTTTCCCCCTAGGAATTCTCTAGTTTAGACAGATAGGAACAAAGAGAAGTCAAGCAAAAAGACATAGCTTGTCAACACAAGAAATTTGAAGATCAAGTACAGGACAACTAGAGGAGCATCTGGACACGTGGGGTGAAATCTGTGAAGTGGGGAATCTATAGAGCAGTAAACTTTTGCACTGTGTATGAATGGACAGGTCTGGGAAGACTGAGAAAAAAACTGAACAGCAATTTCAGTAGCTGTCCACTTCAGGCTAAAACAAGTCAGGACTTGAGCACCTGTACTCTCCACTGGAATGCCAGAAAGACTATGTCTTTTAAACCTAAAATAGTGAGTTTCAGAACTAAGCCATGCCCCCCACAAAGGCAAGGCTAACAAAACAAAACAAAAAAACCAACAAACAAAAAAGACAATCCTTCACTGGTTCCAGTGAATATGACTATCTACCAGAACAAAACTCTACAGAGGTGCTGTCATTAATTCAAGACAAGTAAGGATCAGAATTAGTATATTACTAATACTCCACGATATAAACTAATTTGATTATAAATCAATGACTAATGTTTTAAGGGTTAAGTAAAATATCAGGAAGTCACACATTCATTAAAAGATCCAAATGGGATTCTTCACTTCAGATTTACATGTAAAAAGTCCAACTGAAAACCAAAGTGTTGCTTTGGTAGTAACATGGATGAATCCTGTAAATACAACATTGTTCAAAAACACCAGTCACAGAGCATATAAAGGATTCTCTTTAATAAATACAAAAATAGGCTAAACACTTCTAGGATATTAGACATGCTGTTTCTCAATGTGGATATATTAATACATTTCATTGTTCTTTATGGTTTTTTTAGAGTCATTTTTGTAGACATTTAGAATTTTAACAGAAATGTATAAAAATTATCATAAATATCTAACAAGTATTGACTTAATGGAGTTATGACTCCATAAAAGTTATCTACAAAGCCTTCTTGCACTGAGAGTTTTTATTCTATGACCTCTGACAAGAAAAGAATGCTAAGTGCAGAGGTTTGGCTGAGAGATGCCCCTCTACAGACTCACATATTTGCATCTCTGGTCACCAGCTGGTGGCATGTGTGGGGAGATTAGGGAACCTTTAGGAGGAGAAGCCTCTGGAGGAAGCAGGACACTAGGGCAGACTTGGAAGGTTTATGATCTCACTCTACCTTGTGTTAATCTATCAGCTTCCTCTGTGTGGGTGAACATGTCACCAGCCAGCTTCCCAATCTGAAACGTGTGCTATCAAATCAGACCAGGAGACCTATGAAGCCACATATATGCCTATAAACACTGAAAAAAAAAATACACAAGAATACATTCTATATTGACTGAGTTCTCTTCTGTGGAGATAGTAAGTATGTGCACAATAGTGGATGGATAGAAGGCAGGAGAGGACTAACCAATAATTTTCTGTATCCAGATTACTACCATCTACAACTACAAACACTCATTTACTTGTTCACAAAAGCAATAAAAAGAAGTAGGCCATACTTAAAGAATTTACAAACCTGAGCCAAATAATTCAAACAAACTTTAAAAGTAATGAAGTCAAACAGTGCTAAAGGAAAAGATGGCACAGACAATACTATTTACTAACTGATAAGCCAAAGGACTAATGAATGACAAGCCTACGAATCATGTGCACATTATTGTGTTATTATGGGTTGAAGGTCAAGCATACTATGTGGATAATGAGGCAACAAAAGAATTAACAACATCAAAATTCATGAATACCTCTGCTTAAATGAGAGGGCCTTCCATGCCCATGTGACATGAAACAAAATACTTGTTTCTAGATACTAAATGACAGGTTGATACTTCTCTAATGAGATGGCTCAGTAGGTTGAGGGTGCTTGCTGCCAAACGTGATGACCTGATCTCAAATTCATACACATGCACACATTAAATAAGTATCAAAAAAGAAAGAAATCTATGAGTTTAATATCCAACTAGCTGTACTATTAAATGACAAGGAATGTTTATTTTGGCCCCACTGTGCTACCGTGTTGGTTTAAGGAGATTTATACTGTAAAAACCTTGGGTCAAACTTGTGATGATTTTTGTAATTTATAATATTTTTCAAGTTTATATAAAGATAAGTCTTTTACCTTTGAGTTCTAACATTTAAAAGACTCAGGTAATTAAAAGAGCATAAGAAGCTTGCCATTCAGATATAAAATGTCAATACAGTATTTAAAAATGAGAATTTTAAAATCTTAAAAACAAACATCAAGGCACACTTATTGTTAGAAAGTGGCCTTTCAAAAATTATTGTTTTAAAATAAAATAGTACAAATAGGTAACCATGAAATTTATTCACTATATTTAAAACCAAAACTATGTTCATTAGTCATGAAGCTTACTTCCACAGCAACCTCCTTATATGCCTCCACTGGAACAAGCAAGCAAATAAATAAATAGACGATCTGGGATGAAGCTTCTGTCATGACACTAACAGAACTGCAGAACTGCCCTTTCTGTTAGCACTGCTCTACTCTAGGAATCAGCGTCTTTTCTGTTTGTGCATTAATTGCAAGTCAGGAAAAGAATCTCCAAACAAACACAAAGATTCTCTTTCTAGGTGCTATGTCAAGTTTCTTGAGCTTTTAACTGTAAAATTTCTTTACCATTGGAACTAGGTCCCTGTTAAATCCTCCATGTTACTTCATATGGCAGATTCAAACCAAAGGTAATCAATCTACTAGGGGGGAAATTCACCAAATCTAGGTCACATACAGGGGGAAATTTCGGGTCTTTAGAAAAAGAAGACTTTTAGGTATAAGATCTACGGTCGTTTCTCTTTCAACATATTCAAGAATGGCCTATCAGTACTAAAAATTAATTGAATAGATACTTTCTTCTTCCTGTTAAAGCAGTTCTCTCATCAAAATGAAAAATTTTAAGCTGAAGATGTGGACTTGATGTAGAATATTTACCCAGCATGCATAAAGTCGTAGAGTTGATCCCAGTACCACATCTGCACACAACTATAAACCTACAGACATATATAGAACTAGGCTTTAAGTATTTTCCTACACTCGATATGCTAATATTAGATATATAATGATAACATATAGGTAGATTTGAGAACCCAAATTATGGTGAAGCCATTAATTTGAGATACAAAATTTTAAGATTTAGTTTTATTATTATGTGTATGCATGTGTGTCCACATGGAGGTATGTGCATATGAATGCAGATGTCCATAAAAGTCAGAGGTGTCAGACTACCCTGGAGCTGGAGTTACAAAGTGTGAGCCACACAGTGTGCGTGCTGTGAATCAAACTTGGATCTTCTTGAAGATTTCTTAACCACTGTGCCATCTCTGCAGCCCAAGATGAAAATTTTATAAATGATAAACTTATAAGTACAAAAAGTTCACCTTCCAATATCAACAGTTTTACAAAAAGGTTTAAAATATGTCACAAAAGAAGTCAAAATTCACTGTTTAAACAATAATTTTATGTACTTTTTTTCTGTTATTAAGAAGACAAACATTTGCTGGACAGTGGTGGTATATGCCCTTAATCCTAGCACTTGGGAGTCAGAGGCAGGCGGATCTCTGTGAGTTCGAGGCCAGCATGCTCTACAGAGCAAGTTCCAGGACAGCCAGCGTTGACACCCCCTACTCCCCCCAAAAGAGAAGCTACACATTGAAAAACTAATGATTCTGATATCAGCAAATGTGGCAGTTCCTGCTTTGGTAAAACAAGTCAGTCATGGTTCTTCATACTATATTTTTCAAGTTTTGGTTACTTCTTAATATGACAGCAAAGAGAACCAATTTTTAAAAAATATTTAAGATGCAAAACAACAGGGTAGACAAAGCAACTATAGAAAAGCTCTCTTATTTTAAAGACACACTTTACTTTGAAGAAACTGTATTCTGAAAAGAGCTTTACCTCCTATGCATGTAGAGTGTGTAATTTCCAAACCATATATTAATTAAGTAATCAGTATTTCAGAATCAAAGTGTGATATTCCTTGAAGGAAATCTATGATGATGACAACTGGAGGGTATTTGCAGAAGCATAGCAAAGTGAAATGTACTTACTAAACCAAATGATGAGGCTTAAGACACACTACACAAAGTGTGATATCTGGCATTTGAGAAAATGTTTTAGCAGCAGTCAGGTCTCTCTGGCCCTTTCTTGCCGTTCTATCCTGAAGCAGGCTGTATTAGAAGTTTCTGACCTTCCTCTGACGTCATTATGAAATATTCGTTCTAGAGGTGACTGTTATACCTCGAGAAAAGGAATGTATCCTTGAAGACGAGAACTTAAACAAAGAAACCCGAGTTACTACCATTAATTAGAGCATAGCTCCTTAGTCTAGGCATACCTTTACACAACTGTCTATACATCATCAAACCTAAACATAAGAATACACAGGATTCTCTCTCTTTAGGTCTTTATTTGAAGACTGTTTCATATAAAGTGTATATACACTTGTATGTTTATTCTATTATTAATCTTGCTATTGATGTCTCAGTCATTAGTGTTGTGATGATATAAATACATCTGTGTGTGTGTGTGTGTCTGTGTGTAAACTTCACAAAATTTAACCTTTTCTTGTCTCTTTCCCTTCCTCACCCCAACTCCTTTTTTTCCTTTCTCATAGTGTCTCACTGTTTTAACCCAGGCTGGTTTCAAACTCCTTATCTTTTGCCCCATTCTTCAAAACTCAGGTATTATATGTATTGGCCACCATGTTAACTAGCTTTATATACTTATCTAAAGTGTTTTCATCAAAAACAAGCTAGAATATAAAAGGTATCAATGCTGAACCAGGATCTGTTATTGCTGGAGAAGCATTCATATGTGAATCCCAGGTACAGATGAACACACTAAAATCTCACAGAACTCAAAAGAATGATTGTAAGATTCTAACCACTAGGTATGGATAAAGAATTTTCTTCTAAATTTCCACTGGAAACACATGATTTACAAAAGACTCTATATATTACATGAAACATAAAATATAAGATACCAACTCTTGGAAACTATGTTTTATATAATTTGTTCAATATAATTCTATAAAAACTTCAACATGGAAGAATATCTAACAAAAAGTTTCCAGAATACAGCAACAGAAACAGATGTCTTCTAAAATTTATTCCACTATGTTCTAAAAATTACTTTATAATTAATTTATAATCTTAATCCTAAAATCTCAAGAAATTACACATATCCCTCATATTAGCTAATTTCTGATTTCTGTTCGATACTTCTAACAAACAAAATAAATGTTATGCAGGAATATTATTTGAATTTAAAAATAAATCGAAGCTGGGAATGATGGCACACTAAGGAAATAGATGGTAGGACGGCCACAACACCGAGGCCCATCTGGTCCATAGCAAGTTCTGGGCTGACCAGAGCTACACAGCGAGAGCTTGCTTCAACAAACTAAAAACCAAAACAAAACAAAGACCACTTAGTGTCACCAAGCTATTGCTATCACTCCCAGAGTATTTTCAAATAGTATTCATGTCATTTATAAATGCTGTCTTATAACAGTATCCAAAAATAGTACTTCTGCAGTTTATTGTTATGTCCCAAATACATATGAACATGACTACAGATATATAAAAGAATATATATAATTCCACGGTTTTGGTTGTAATAAAATCTAACTGGATTTTCACAAGCTTACCAGCTCTAAGAAAAGTTAGTGTTTTCTTTACAAAAAAATTACTAGTTTTAACAAAATTCAGAGTACTCACGTTGATGCCCAACCCATCAAAGGATTTTCCCATCTCTCTCTGGTATCAAACTCCAACTTCCATTTCTTTGTGTTGTTTACTCCAGACTGCATGTTATTGCGAGCAGGAACAAAGATCCTGACCTTTCTGGTTTTTATGTGCTCTTCTGGAACACCAGTTAAAGTAGTGATATCCTGAGGAAGAATAGGAAAGTAAACATCTTTGAACTCCTGCATAGCAATTGATGCACCTTTCCCACTTCCCACCTCTATATGCTTGTTTTCTGATTTGTTTATATACTGGGATAATCTTTCTGGCTTGCTTCACTACAACCCTGATACTTTATTTTATGAATCTCCATTGTGCTATCTGTAAATAGTAAAGGTGAGAATTGGTTTTGGGGTACAGTGAAAGAGGAGCTATCAAATTTTTTTCTCTCCTTTGTACAGACTGAACCTGAGGCCTTCTGTAGGCCAAGCAAGCGGCTAAGCACTGAACTATCAACAGTTCATCATGCTATCCCTTCCTTTCTTTGATAGACTCTCTTGTATCCAATAGCTTCCCCTGCTTCCACCTCTGGAGACAGCATGGTCATTTCTGAGGAGTGTGTAGACAATGCTGCATTCTTACTTTGTGATAAGGGATAACAGATGTTACAGAAGCATAAAAGGTCCATTAAAGGAAAGTTGTTACCTTCTAGCCAAAAGAATGAAATCTGCCTTTAGGTGGAGAGATGGCATTGACTCCTCCCTTAAGAATTAATCTCATGGTTGTAAACGGAGACTGCGAGTTCATTTCCCAGTCGCCAGACCCGAATAATCACACAGAAACTATATTAATTATAACACTATTTGGCCAATGGTTTAAGCGTATTCCTAGCTAGCTCTTACATCTTAAATTAACTCATTTCTATTAATCTGTGTATTGCCACGAGACTGTGGCTTACAGGTAAGGTTCTGGTGTCTTCTCTTCTGGCAGCTACATGGAGTCTGCTTGAGTCTGCCTTCTTTCTCCCTGCATTCAGTTTAGTTTTCCCGCGTACCTATATTCTGCCCCGCTGTAGGCCAAAGTAGCTTCTTTATTAACCAGTGGTAATAAAACATATTCATAGCATACAAAGGGGAANAGCTAGCTCTTACATCTTAAATTAACTCATTTCTATTAATCTGTGTATTGCCACGAGACTGTGGCTTACAGGTAAGGTTCTGGTGTCTTCTCTTCTGGCAGCTACATGGAGTCTGCTTGAGTCTGCCTTCTTTCTCCCTGCATTCAGTTTAGTTTTCCCGCGTACCTATATTCTGCCCCGCTGTAGGCCAAAGTAGCTTCTTTATTAACCAGTGGTAATAAAACATATTCATAGCATACAAAGGGGAATCCCACATCACATGTTACCAGCCAATCATCGTGCCAAGGGACCATCCCTCTGGGGTGGGTTCACCTTAAGTCAAATTAAAGAGACAGGAGGAGTAATTAGTGCTTATTCGGGATAAATTTTCCTTCCCAGAATTCCTATCCCCTAGTTTAGTACCTATAAGGAGTCATCAAGAGGTTCTGAGTGAGAACTCAGGAAGGTCTAACTTTTCCTTATTCTCTTCTAGATGGTTGCCAGAGCCTATGTTTGCTTTCTTTGGTACTCTGAATTTGTTTTTGTAGAAAGGGTTTCTCTGTGTAGCCTGGCTGTCCTGGAACTTGCTTTATAGACTAGGCTAGCCAAAGCCTCCCTGAGTGCTGGGATTAAAGGTGTATGCCACCATGCCCAGGGGTACTTTGGGATTTTTAAGTCTTTCTCTAAAGCTGCTGTCACTGACAAGTGACTGCTTGTCCATCATGTGACTGACCTCCATGCTGCCTTAACTAAAATGGCATGACCTTTCCTCTTCTCTATTTCCCTCCTCCTGGCTGCTATGAAGGTATACAGCTTGCTGCCCTGGGGTTTCCCTTTTAAAGGCTAGCTTAAACTGTCCCTGAGATTCTTGAATTCTTTCATTAATGAGACTAACAAACCCAAGGGGGATTCTGACATCTCTGATAGCATTTAGTGATTCCATCAGAACTCCCCCAAATTTCTGGTATCAGACAAGAGAAATACATATATTTATATAAATACATACAATATATAAAAATACAAATGCAATTTTTAATAAAGGGGCACAATCACTTACTAAATTTTAAATAGAAAAAAAACCCTGTCAGTTGTTTTTATGTCAAACTGCTCACCACTGGGCAAAGTCTGAAACTGTACACAAAACAAAAAAGCTTTAGTGTTTTCTCTCTCTATGGTGAATGACTGAAAGAGTAACACAGAAATCCAATCTGTAAAGGTATGCCATAAGGTGGAAAGGTATGCCATGCCATAAGGTGCCCAACTTCGGAGAAAACACAACTGTAAACACCTGTAACCTCTTTCACTTTTTATACATTTATCCACTAAAAAAAAGTGCTTCACTGGGAGAATGCACAGAATTTTGATGTTCTAGATTAAACACATTCATCAAACATAGTGGCAGTTTAAATCTACAGTTAGGGGCTGGAGAGATGGCTCAGTGGTTAAGAGCATTTCCTGCTCTTCCAAAGGNGACAGAATATTGTATACATAATAAATAAATAAATAGATAGATAAATAAATATTTTTGAAAAATCTACAGTTAGCAGTAGGTCACCCTATCATAGTAACCCATCAGAATCATATCAGGGTTCATCATATCATTACTATTTGTGTTGGGGGGGCAGGGGAACATAGGAGTCAGTATTGATTTCACATGTCTTCATCTTATTCTGAGACAGGGTCTTTCACTGAACTGGAATCTCACCTGTTGGCTATACTGGCTGGCTATCAAGTCCCAACGCTCCTTCTTCCTTTTCCTTCCCAGAGCTGGGATATAGGTATATGCTGACATGTCTGGCTTTTTGATGGCTTCTGAGATCTGAACTCAAGGCCAAGAACTTTACCCATTCAGCATCTCAATCCCCAACCATTTATATCTTCTTTTAAGTGAAATATTTAAAGTCATTAGGAATAGGGTGGAACACTTGCCTCCCATATGTGAGGCCCTGAGTTCAATTCCCAGCACTATCAAAGGAGGGGAAAAATTCATATAGAAACTTTTGAATAATGGCTTACAATTAAGAAAGAGAATGAAATGGTTCTATCATGTAACCTGTTTCTGGTGCTGTTAGCTTTGTTTCAGTGTCATGTATCCTCTATGAAGGCTGTTCACTTGTAGTATGTCTGTTAATGCTATGAACCAAAGAGTAGGAAACATAGCTCACATCTGTGTTGAGATTAAAATAACAATTCTTTGTTAATTCAGTGAGCATCCAGTTCCCTGCTTAGCACAATATCTTTCTAGCTGTACCAAGAGGCATGGCTATTTTCTTACAGCTTACATAGTTAGAGAAACTACCAAAATAATGCAGAAACATGTTTACGTGGTAACAGGCTTCCTTGTGTGTACTGTGTGGAGTGCCTGTGTATGTGTCAGGTAGCTTTCTCAGTTGCTCTCCACTTTACTGAGATGGTCTCTCACTAAAACTGAAACTCATTGATTTGGCTACTTAAGCTAGCTCGCTTGCTCTGGGGTCTTGTGCCCCCATTCTCCAGTTATCCCTGCCAAGTTTGATGTGGGTGGAGGGATCTGAACTCCAGCTCACACAGTTGTCGCACAGCACTTTATCCCTTAAGCCATCTCCTCAGCCAGACAGGAAAATCTAATTTGCACTAACTGACATTAGTTTTTTTTTTTTTTTAAGTTTTCTTACATTTAGGATAAAAGGCAACTAAGTGCTTTATGTCTAGGAGACAAGAAAATGAAATGAGTACAATTAGCAATATGAGTAGCTTAAGCATTAATAATGTATGGTAGCTTTCAAATTTTGTGTGCTCTGTGTGTGTGTGTGTGTGTGTGTGTGTGTGAGAGAGAGAGAGAGA
>LOJH01013908.1:15223-26508 GCA_001685095.1 Ellobius talpinus | reverse complement strand
AGAGAGAGAGAGAGAGAGAGAGAGACAGAGAGGTCTTACATGTTAGCTTGAATGACCACAAGGTTCTTACTTGGTTTGCTGGTTTGGACCATTAAGAGCACTCTATAATAGGCACTGCTGCTTTTTCAGCAAAGGCAATAAATGGATCTTTTCTCTTTCTGTAGCCTTCATGGAGTAGACGCAAGAGCCAGGCAGGTGAACGTCAGATACCAGCTTTGTTATTGATGAAACTGCATATAGATCCATCAGATGTACTCTCGGTCTAGCCTCTTTATGTCTAACCACTTTTGCCCAGAATTGAGCTTCCAGTGGGCTGATGTGTAATTGTCCCCATCCTACCTGGGCTTCAGTGGAGCCGCTGTGTCTTGGCCCATGATAGGGGTAGAATCGGAGACAGCTCCTCTCCAGGGAGAGGTAGAGGGTGGTCGGGAGATGACAGCTGAGCCGTGCACTGATCTGTTTTCTTTCTCTTTTTTCTTTTCTCTTGGGCAGCAGTGAGTGGAGCAAGAGGAATTCTGAAATGGAGAGCAGAAGAAGACAGCTTTGGGGGGGGCGGGGAGTGTGAAGAGAAGTTTCAGGGAAGCGAGGGGAACTGACGGGGAGGAGGAAAGGGAAAAGCAGTACCAACAGATATTTGCCTTGCTCGGGGGGCAGGGCTAGAGGGAGTATTTCCTCTTAGTATTGGAGAGAGTGGCAGAATGAAGCTAGTAAAAGGGAATGACTTAGGGAATAACTTTGCCTGAAAGAAAACATGGAGGGAAACGAAAGGAGTATTTACCAGGACCCTTAGTGGGTAGGTAGTGTAAACAGAGCAATGAGAAGACAGGAACCCTGGCCTCCAAGCCTTTTACTTGCCTGTTCTCTGTCACTTTTTACATCAGCACAGTTATTCCTACTCCTGAAGTCAGCCGACCTTGCTGGAAGAGTCCCTCGTCTACCAACAATGGGTGGGCACATGAGAATGGTCATACCCATTCATTGTAAGCCAGTGGATGCTTAACCTACAGCTAGCTATAACTCAGGCTTCCCCGTCCTGTTTGTTTTCTTTCATCCCGTCTATTTAATTCCTCCCTCCTTTTATTCTTCCTTCTCTTTCTTCAATTGATAGAGTTAAGCTCTGTGCTATGTGTTGAGGATGCTATAGTGAACCAAAGGGGCATTGCTGCTGTTTCCGTGGAGCTTAGTGTACAGGACTGGAACAAGAAGAGATGAGAGTAAATATGGAAGAGTGAAGTATCCCTGGGACAGGAGGAAAGGGACAGGCTGCCAAGAGTAGATGGTGTTCAGACACATCTGACACAGCCAAAGAATTTGCCTACCCATCTTTCTAAAACTGGCCTCCCAGAACTTTCCCCAGATGTTTATAGTTATTACTCAGAAAGACTCTAAAAGGGAACAGATATTTGATAATTCTTGCAGCAACTCTTGAACACCTGCGATTCATTATTTTGAATCTGCAAAGTTGTTTAATTTTCTTTCTCTGCATTTAGCTGGAGTTCACTGTTGCTAAACAAAGGTCTTGTCACCCTCCATGTTTTCTGTATGGTGGCACTTTTTATCTATTCCAATGCTGAGTCGAAACTTAGTAGAAAGTAATGTCTGTAACTGAGCATGTGCAGCTGAGTCGAAACTTAGTAGAAAGTAATGTCTGTAACTGAGCATGTGCACACGTCTTTTTCTTTTTCTTCCTTCCATACTCTTCTTTCCTAAACAGCAAGTGTGGTGGCTAGTTCCAAAGCACGTACACTGTAAAGGGTGTTAGAAGCAATCTAGAAATTATTTAAAGAGGTCTGCAGATTATGTACAAATATCACTCCATTTTAGATAGTGTTTGAACAGATTTTAATGTCTGATGTAGGGGGGTTATTCTAAAAATTAACCTCCCACATACTAGAGTTGAGTGTTGTCATTAGCATTGAATCAATGTGTTGTTTAAAGCTTTTTTAAAATTCCCTTGTGGGGGGAGGTGAAAGAAAAAAGAAAAGTTAGTAGGTGTCCCTATGTGACTTAGTAAATCATGTCAGGCAAAAGAAGTCCCAACAAAGCCCATAAATACAAAAGCAGCAGGTGGTTCATGGTCATCAGGGGTGGTAGTTTGTTTCTGAATGTAGATTACAGGGAATGTCCTGGTCCTGAAGTTCTGCTGGAGGCCCAATGAGCGAGATGCCATCTACTCTGCTGACAGATGTGAATGTTTGTGAGCAGGCTGCAGAGTCTGATCTACAGATCTCGGGCCTTTCTGGGGAGAGCCATGCTCTTAACAGCAGACAGACTGAACGAATGTCTGCTTTTCAATAGGAAATGGTCAAACTTCTATTTAGAATCAAAAGCTAGAATCTGAGAAGCTGAAGGAGGCATTTGCTTGGTCTGTGTGGAGGCTGTGGGGACTAATATGTACCTGAAAGTGTGCTTGTTCATGTTTCATGACAGTTCTCTGTGTGCAGGCAGTCATTGGTACTACCGAGGCCTGGTGTCAGGAGACAGCACATACTTTCACATGAAGGCAGATTAGGAGTCTCATTTCACTGGGTATTGTGAGCTTTGGTGGTGGTTTTGACCTGGTGGTGGAGGCATTTAGATTGGGTCATGAGACCTCATGGAGAGGAAAGTGACCATTTTTCTAGTCTGAGAGCCCTAGGCAAAGCAGAAGTGACTCAAGCCTGGTGATGCCAGCATCTTGGCGGGGTTAGCGTATTTCCTCTGCCTTTTGTCCTGAGGTAAACAAACCAGAACAAAATGGAAAGTATTCATTTTGGTGTTTGAAGGTGACTCAAATCCAAGTGGATATTTAGTGACAATGGGATGCTTTAGGAATTTATGACTGTAAATGAATGGATGTCATGTTTGCATGATACACTTCAAACTTTTGCCTTAGCCCCCTGGCATGACTTTTCCCTCCTTGGCTGTCAAGAAGCTACCAGATACTAGCTCTTTGAGGGCCAGACTTTGCTTGGTGTAGCTGTTCTTGGTGACAACACTTGGACCTGGAGAAATTTATTTTAAGGGAACCCTGGGTTGCTCTGTTGCTCCTTCAGGGCCACTGCCTCCTTGGCATTGATAGCTTAAATGGGTAGACAGTATCCTCTCTTGCATCTGACAGCCCCTCCCTTCTGCCTTCTCGGCAGTGGTAAAGCCCTCTCTCATGATACTGCAGAGTCCATAATACTGCTATATTGATTTTGCCAGCTGCAGTCATGGGGGGGCACGTGGTGGCTGGGCCTGGAGCATGCAGTGAGCTGCTTCCAACTCTCTCCAGCTTTTGTCAGTTTGGAAGCTGGAGACAGAGCTGGATTTTCAAAGTTTTGGCATTCCTGAGCACTCCATCCTAAATGAGGGATCCTTGCCTCTAGAGCCTTTCTCAGGTGATCAGCATCGAAGCCTTGCTGTAGCAAACAGAACCCTTCATAGTCAGGTGTCCTGGCTAGATCTGGATTGCCCCCCCCACATCTGGAGAAGGCCCCCCTCCTCCCGGAGCAGTGAGTGCCATTGGCTGCCACAGTTGGATCACAAACTCAGTCTACAGGAATGGGAGAGGTTTCCTCTTTGCTTAGAAAGCCAGAAAAACATCCATAGTGAGAGGCTACAAAAGAGAAAAACATGCTCAGGCCATGAACCTTTGTTTGGATCTTTGACAAAAACCTTTCTGAGGGTTTTGAAGGAAAGTGTTTCAATGTATGAAAAATCTTTTTGTCAGGGACAAGTTTTTCTCATTATCTAATTTCAGTGCCCCTTCCATTTTGTGTGTGTGTGTGTGTGTGTGTGTGTGTGTGTGTGTGTGTGAGATACATATGGTAAACCTAACGAATGGCTATCTGATAGTTGTTTGGTGGGGAGACTTTCTTAGCTCGCTGGGGCTGTGTTTAGGTACCTTTCTTTTCTTTTTTAAGCTGTTTAGGATAGAGGTCATATATGTATTGATTTCTTACTCTGTTTCGATTCTATTTTGCGGTTTGTTGTGAGTGTGCTTTATGTTGGGAGTATAAATCTGGAAAAGCAATGCCTAAGAAGACTTTCTGAAGACACATAGCTTCAGAAATATCACTTCGCCGAGTTGGTACCAACTACCTAGAGAAGCAGCCAGGCCCTTTCAGTGAATGCCCCAGTAAAGCTGAACCAGAGAAAACTAGCCAACCAGTGACCTGCAGCTGATTGCCGTTGGCCTTTTCTGGGCCTTGCTGGTATATTTCTCATTGTTCCTGATCATGTACCATGTGCATCAGAACCCCCTAGGTGGGGCATCTTTCCCCAAATACACAGTGTAGCTTTGATGCCTCCAGGCCCTCCCTCATGTGGCCTGTACTTCAAGAATGTTTTTGTTCTGCCCTCCACTCTGCAAAAGCTCTTGCTTTTGTCAAGGTCTACCTCAAACGCGCCTCTGTCACAACATTTTCACTAACCTCTTTAGGAACAATGTATTGGTTCCTTTTCTGTGTTGCCATAGCAATGAATCTATCCCGGGTACTAGATACACATATACAAGATCACCTTCCATTGTTCGTGTTTCTGAACACAAACACAGCCCTAGCTCCATAGCCAGATGTCCTGGCTGGACCTGGATAGCTATCCAGGAGCAGGAAAAGGGCCATTGACTGCCATGTTTGTAACCATGTTACAAACACCAATATGATATACCGTGGGCAATTTTCAGTGAAGTACTGAGCTACAGGATCCCCAGGAGTCTCCATCAGTGCCTGATAGAAAGTAGAAACTCACAAAGTGAGTGTTGAATTATTATCAGAGCCAAAAACCTGCAATCCCTGCCTCTCACAACCTACGTCTTTTGTCCTCAGCCATTATCCTACTGACCAGTCATACCTATCAGGGAATCTCAGTCAGTCAGTCACCTCACAGAGGAACATGCAATGAGAAATAAACATGGCTGTATGAATCTAAATCTTTAAAAACATCCTTCATTTTTAAGTTAATTATGTCTCTCCTGAGCCCACCAGACTCCAAGCTCTCAGACACAGTGGCCCTCATTAAACCTGGTGGTTCACAAAACCAAAAAGATAGACGTGAACATGACAGAGACATTTGTAGGGAGGGGATGGATAGGCAGGGAATGGTAGGGGGCTCAGAGGTTAGAGTTGTCAGTTTGCAAAGTGTACATGTGTGAAATTACTTTTTAAAAGATGTAGAAGTACATAGAATACCAGAGAAGATAAGATATTAAAGTGCAGCCATCTAGTTCATAAATAAATAATTTTATTAAATATGAAAATGTTTTTATGTAAAATTTATTTTATTGAATGACCAACAGTTGTGCCTAGCACCATGCTTAGCCCAAAGGAAGTTTCAAGCTTCAAGGCTGCTGTGAGTCATCGTGGTACCTGCCTGGGGTTCCATGCTGCTATCTCTGTAGTTCATACTTCTTACTGAGACACTCTGTAAGAATAGGGATTGTAACCAGGGGTAACTGAGCAAGAACGTTAGCCAGATCTCAGTGTGCAATGATGCTTATTCTGTGTTCCTTCCAGTGGTTCTCTCTCCAAAGGGTATTGTCTCAGAATTGGGGGAGAGCAATTCAGGTCTTCCTGGTCGGTAACTCCCCTAAGAATCAAACAGGAAAGAACTGCACAGATATGTCTGGAGTTTTTCCCCCTCCCCTCCTTTCTTTAGGAATGGAAGCCTCAGTATGGCTCCCGTGGGTCATTTGCTTATCTCATACACTCTAATTTTTCATAGTTCAAACGTTCAGGAGATTTCAGATAGCCTTCTTGTAATTGAAGCTTCTTTTTTTTTTCTTTAAAAAAAAGAAAGTCAACTCTGGGTCTACATTTCCCATGTGAGACCAGCGAGCAGAGACTATGTTTCTCTTTTAGATGGTGTGTGCAATCCAGTTGACCATAGTCCCTACTCTTCCCAACTGTCTTATTACTTTCATGAATACTTCTTATTTTCCTTGCCCCCTCTTTGTATTTGAGAACTATTGATTTATCAGGAAGAGGATTTAATGGCTACAGGCGTCTATCCACAGAAATATGCTATCATCTGCCACAGTGTAATAGTTGGACTTTGTCTGGGAGAGTTTCAAGTCTTTATCATTGAGATTCCTGGAAACATGGCACTTTTATATGTAGAGGGATCAGAGTGGCAAATCGCATCTCCTTTGTCTCTAGCTTCTTGCAGACAGGCAAGATTTGGCCATAAGAAGTTTATTATATTTACAGCCAAAGGATTTTCAGGTATTGGGAAGGATTGTGTATAGCTAGTCCATTTTTATTAACATCTTTAGTTTCTTGGTAAAGAAACCAAGGAGTAAGGATCAGATGACTCACTGAGGGACACACAGTTAAGTAAGTAAAAGGGTCTGGTAGAAGTTCTCCTGGCCCTGGTCTGCATTCTTTCCCCTATATTTTCCTTGATTTTACATGCTTTCAAAAGTCTCAAAGTTGAAAGACCAAGCTCTTCTGGACAATCTGTCTGTTCCTTTCCCCAAAGTTACTAACAGAGATGATTCACCACCATCCATATCTGAGGTACACACATCTTTATTTACACTGTCCCTTTTCCATTTAGTCTCTTACTACCAAATGACTGTATACAAAATGCTATAAAATTAATGTTTACATTCCAGGTAGGAAGCAAAGCCATATGTCTGATGGATCTTTATGTTGGTGGCCTGGATTTTTACACCTAAGGGAGAAGCTCGCCGTTCTGTTTCCTATTGCTCTATTTTCTCCTCCTCTTCTTTAAAAAATATTTTCTTATTTTTATTGTTTTATTTATGTGTCCACATGTGTATCTGTGTAGGGCTATGTATGTGCACTTCAGTTTAACTGTCCTCAGAGGCCAGAGGCATTGGAGCCCCATGAATCTGAACTTATGATCAGTCACGAGCTGCATGACATGGTTGTGGGGAACCAAACTTGTGTTCTCTGAAAGAGCAGTGTGCACTCTTAACCAATGAGCTGATGAGCCATCTCTCCAGCACCCTTGCTTTTCCTTGTTGTAAAGATTACATTTTCATGTGTGTGTGTGTGTGTGTGTGTGTGTGTGTGTTAGAGGGGAAGCCAAGGAGACCAGAAGAGCGTATTAGATTCCTTGGAATTGGACTCACAGGTAGTTATGAGTCGCCAGATTGTGTGCTGGGAACAAAATGGCAGTTCTCTAGAAGAGTAACAAGCTCCCTTAGCCACTAAACCATCTTTCTAGCCCTTCTCCTCCTCTTGATGGTCTTTTCCTGTGTTTCTTTTTGTTATCTGCCTTTTTTGATTCTTAGACAAATATGGATGAATGATTAATAATATTGGTGTTAAAAAATGAGTCAAGAGGGCCAGTGAGATGGTTGAGTGAGAAAAGGTGCTCGTTGCCAAGTTTGATGTCCTGAATTCAAATCAATCCCTTACTTGATAAGGACTTACGTGGTAATGTGGTAGAAGGACAGAACCAGCTCACTGCTCCTATGTGTTGCCTTTAGACCTCCACACATCTGCCATGGCATATTCACATTTTCTCTCTCTCTCTCTCTCACACACACACACATACACACACACACAGTGTTAAAGAAGAGAGAGAAAAAAGGAAAAAAGGAACCAAGAACCACTATTTTGAAGAGCAGTGTGAGGGAGGGGGAATGTTGGTTTTCATTAATAAAAAATTATATTTATTTAAGTCAGGAAATATTTTTAAAATGTTGGATAGCAGGCTCAAATCCCTCATTTTATATAAATTGTAGTTTACATAAATCTGGCATTGATCAAATAACTCAAATGAGGCCATCAGTATACTATATGTTTTCTCTGGCCACATATTAACAACTTACACTAGTTTTGTTTTTTTACATTTCAGTAAATTACACTGGAAATTGAGAGGTTAGAATGACTAAATCCCATTTGCCTTCAGCAGTTTCACCAAAGTATGGAATAACCATAGAAGACAGAAATGGCATAATAATGGGGTGTTTTCTGAACCAAGGGTACCCAGCCCATTTTATCAGAAATGAGAGAAAAATATAGTCAAAAGCTTCTGAAATGAAGCTCGGGATCTGTGGGGGTATCTGATTTAGAAGATCCCATTCCCTCATCAGAAAATCTTATTCCCCCAAAACTTCTGAGGGATGTCATGTGTTGAAGTTTTAGACTGTACTTGAGATCCCAGGTTGAAGGCTCAGAGTTGGAACAAAATTGTTGAACCTAATTGTTATTTGCCAAAACTTTTGATTCTATCTCTGGTTTTATTGGTGATTTGGCTGCTTAATTGTGAAAATGCCAATTTTCTTACTAAGTCAGGTTTCCTAAACATTGGAATTTTAATCCTTGTAGCCTTACGGGGCTTCCCATCGGGACTCCCAGCTATAAGACTATGAAAACTACCGTAAGCCTTTTAGATGGTTTTCAGAACATGAATTCTGTTTGGAAAAACAAACATCATCATTTCATATGGATTGAATTTGAAGAGTCCTACTCCTGCTGTGTTCCAGTTACGAGTTGGCTTCTTATCTGCCAGCTTTGTTTGGTTTGTTTGTTTTGTTTTCTTTAGAGGAATGGAAGGTTTCTGTAGATTTCTAAATCAGTAAATCATTGGTTGTCACCTCATAGGGTACTTTTAAGAACTCTGTAGATCCTCTCCTCTCCATTCATCGGGACGTTAACAATGCTGAGAGTGTAGATGCCATTGTTGTTTTTCAAGAAAATAAGTCACATGCAAGAAGAGCTTAAGTCATTGAAGATCAAACCAAATATGACCAAACTTGTGCAATGATATTCATACAAAACATCAAAAGTCCCTTTAATTAAAGCAGTGGCTCTTCTGGGGCCCACATTCCAGGATTCTCAGTAGAGAAAATATGTTTTCTTTATAGGCGAGTTTTATTAGCAGTGATGTTCCGGTATGTGGTTCAGGTTAATTAATGATGTAGTCACCCTGGTGTCTTGCCATGAGCTTTATTCCAGTGAGTGAGCACTAGGAAATCGCATTGGCTTATCTTGTCATTCCAAAAAGAAATCCATAATTTGGACCTTTGTAATATGTTTCTATGAGGTATGTCAACAAAGTAATTTAAGAATTCTTACATGAATATGGCTGTTGACTAAGAATTCATTCACTATAAACATAACGTGTCCTGTGCAGTGGCCTCAATGGTTATGCACATTCTTAACTATTTTATTGGCTGAAATGATTGAGACCTCAAGGTTCAGACCACCCACAAATTCCAAAGGCACTGACCTTCATTGTATGAGGAGATTTGTACCAAGGGCCATTTCCCCCCCGCCCCAGGGGAGTTTTTTTATTATTAATTTTTTATCATGGTAATGTTTTAAAACTTAATTTGGGTTGTGCCTACATAGCAACCTTCCTTGGAGGTTGAAACAACAAAGCAGCTGGATTGGAAATTAGATTTTCCCCCTTCCACAGCTAATGTAGTTCTCATTCCTTTGGGAGTTCCCCTTTGCATGGGCTGATGATTTCTCTGGAACTCTATGGAAATTGGTTCAGACAGGAACAAAGAGGAGAGGGGATGGCAGTGATGATTCAAATTAGTGTCTCTTCTTCAGTGAGAGTCTGCTCGCTTGAAAGTGCATGTCATCTGATGTCAGTCAAGCCACCTAGGGTTAAGTGAGGTGCCAGAGTAACTGGAATCCAAACTTCAGGGTCTCAGCAGTGAATTCATCCTGTCAAGATGGCTTGAATTGTTCATTTGAAGCCTGTACCATCTTCATGTGGTTCACAAATGGGCCACACACAATTTTACTTTTCATTACATTATGGAAAACCATCTCTTTTCTCTTCTCCCAGGCAGCCCAAGAAAGATTCCTAGTGCCTAACATAATGAATTAGAAAGGGAACAGCTTAGCGACCCAGAACAATGACAGCTTTAGGAAGAAGCATCCAAAATACTTTAAAAAGAATATATACTTGCTGTCAGTGGCATGCATGTAAACACAAACACACAGTCAAGGGAATCCTGCACAGATACTATTCAATATTTTTACCTTCAGCTCTTGCCGGTTCAAACACGATCCCCTGTTAATTGAATTTTGGCTTACTTCCAATGTTTGAGAGCCTGTACCAGTGAAATAATGACCTGAAATAAATAATATCTCTCAGCAGAGATATCTTTTTATGTAAAATTCTTAAAAGGAACAGAGAGGAATTAAATGCTTCTGTGTTTGGAAATTACGAGAAAGATGGACAAATGGGCCAACAAAAGGCTTTCGAAGGCCCTCACCCATGGAAGTGCTCTAAACGTCAGAAAATGGTAGTTCCTGGAGACTTCCAGGTTTGAGTGGATTTTTCTTTGGAAGGACTGATTTAACGTTTGATGGCTATACGGCTGCTAATCCTTGAGACTAGGTTGTTGTAAGCATCTGTGCTTTGGAGACTGGATGACTAGAGTTACCTTTGTTGCGGACATCCCATTAAGTGGCAGAAACGGGAATAAATGGTAGAGAGGTGGGTTGAGCCTCTCTCTGTCGTTATCCTGTTCCCTCAAGACAACAGTTAATAAGCACCCGTCATGCAGGTGCTGAGAAGGGTGGGTTTCTTCTCCTGAGTGGTACTTAAGTACATGATGCAATACGGCCTGCTGAGAGGAAACAGGCGGGTGTTTGCATCCCTCTGGAAGGGGCAAGTATGAGCAGCCCAAGGAGACTTTGTCTTCAGGAGACTGTTTCCGTCCTGTTTGATGGGTGTGAATCAGCAGTTACCTTCTAGGTGAAATGATGGAGTGTGTCAGATCAGTATGACAGCATTTGGGGATGGATTTCCAAGCTTGAGAGATCACCTCAAGGGTTGTCTAAAATTCCCAGTTAAGACATAACGTCGTTTATTCATTCAACTATTCTGATTTTGGGGGTGGGTTTAAAAGACATTTTTGCTGGGTGCTGGGGATTTATTGGTACATTTCAGCCTCTACTCTCTGGATCTGTTGTTCTTGTAGGAAAAGTTAGGCAGGTAAATATGAGAACCGAGAGTTGAGATCAGTCCAGGACTTTGTAAACACTAAACTGCAAGCCAAACAAGGTAGTGTGGAGATGAGTGGATGGGGGTCTTTGGGGCCGGTTTGTCTAGGCGGGTCACAGCAGGCCTGTCTGTGTAGGTAACGGTGAACCGAACCCTGACAGACTGAAACGGTGCTGATGCGCAGGAACCCAGGAGCCCACACTCTGGGTAGTAGGAAGGTGGGTATGAGGAGAGTTGTGTCTACCTGAGGAGTGTAATGAGTGGAAGAGAGAGGAGTGGGTGGGGGAAAGACAGGTCAGCAAGGCGGAGGAAAGAAGCAGGGGGGTGGCGGTGGCTTCTCCGCAGAAGTTTTGTGTGTGTGTGTGTGTGTGTGTGTGTGT
>LOJH01013908.1:2010-15084 GCA_001685095.1 Ellobius talpinus | reverse complement strand
TGTGTGTGTATGTGTAGGGGAGTTTGAACGCATGGTTCATGCATCTTGTAGAGAAGCAGATGAGCCCTTGCTTGGGGAAAGCTGAGACGCCAGGTGAAGAAAGGAAATCCTGAACTAAATTCTCAGGCTCGGGTTCTTTTCATCAGTGGGAGTGGGGCTGGGGAACAGCCACAGAACAAACAAGAAGAGCATGGTGTCCACTTGTCCACACTGTTCTTCTCTTGATGTTTTCTAGATTAAGAGAAGAAGGAGGTGGCAAGTCTGTGAAGGCAATGGACGTTCCTTACGCTCCGCTCACACGTGTTCTGTCAGGCCTACCCCATGAAATGAAATTGCTGCTCAGCTTAGACTGTGAGGTTTATTCTGTGTTGTAATTGTATAAATTTATCCTCAAAAGCCCTGAAACAGACATGATGCTTGTAGTCCAAGCTTCGTGAGAAACAGGAGCAGGGACGACCACCCACCCTATCTCTTGTGTTTTTTCCACTGAAGCGTGTTTGCATTTATCACACTCCTGCTTCCCCAGAATTGTGGTCACTGATGGCTTTTCCACCGAATCCAGGGTTAGTTCATTCATTAATTCACCTACCCACCCGTCACACATTAGACAAGTGTACGAGGGCAGGTCACAAGTCAGGAATGGGTTCAGATGTCGTTGACGCTCCCACACTAGCTACATTTCCATTTTAGATACTGGTGAAGCCAGTAGCCATGTGGAGGCGGGAAACACAAGATCATAGCATTCTGTAAAGAGGATTGCAGAGAGTCCAGACTCTGAGTTCCTGCTCAGAGACATGTCTCAGGACACCGTCTAGGTTCTCCAAACCCTTCCCTTCACTATGGTATCAGTGTTGAGCCATGTCTCGTGCTTCTGACCCTGCTCTCCACATGCGGGCTGCACTTTCAGTCTGTCCGTCCTGTTTCAAGGGCTGTGCCTACTTTAGACGTTCAGTCCATTCTTCCAGTAGATGAGCACACTGAGTTCAGGGAGGTTAAGGTTGCTCCGTCATGCGGCCATCTTAAATATTTTACGAAATCGATTCCACGGGCATACAATTACACAAAATGACAACAGTCCGAGCAAGAAAAGCAGCTCAGAGCTTGCTTTCATTGTGCCCTTGGCTGCCATTTCCCGTGGCCTGGGGAGTACAGCACTCTCCTTGTTCCCTGCATTGCCTGTAACACTCTGCACCAGAGGTTCCTGGAAGCTGTATTTTCAAAGTGTCTTCTGTGATCATCAGCCACAAGATTGCATCTGCCACTGAAAGCCCCAGTGGGCTTTGAACCTGTTGTTCTTGGGAAATTCAAGCTGTGAGAGGGAGGATGCTGTGCGTGTGTGTTGGGGTGTGTGTGTGTGATGGTGTGTGTGTGTGTGTGTGTGCACGCTATTGAAGAGCATGTTTAATTAACCCAGTGGAGAAGGACTTAACAGTGGCCTAGGAGGAAGTCAGTGAAATGAGTTTACCAAAAAAAAAAAGGAAAGAAAAAAAAGAAAAGAAAAATCCCAGTAGCCTGAGTCAGGCTGTGGAGTGTTCTGGGAAAGGAAGGGGGATGATGTCATGTTCCCATCCTGGTTGCTGAGAGTGAAGGGGCCCAGGGAGTTTGTAGAGGCTGTGTGCATATGTACACAAGGTTAATGGGAATGGGTGGGGTGCGGATGAGCGAGCTGTAAAGCAGGATTAATAACCCCTTGTCAGACCTTTCTCCCTTACTGTGTTTTTCGGTAATTTTCGTTTGAATGAGAGCTCTCTAGCCAATTAATGTTTATTTGTTTCTTTTGGCAAGGCATGGTGGGGGAAGGGATTGAGATTGGTGAGTTTAAATTTTGTTTTGTTTTTGCATTTTGGAGGAAGTGAGTAGCATGAGCTTGGATTTTCAATGATGTCCCCCCTCCCGTCTCTGAAGAGGCAGGAGGCAAGACATGGCCAGCTGGTGCCTTGAACTGGCACAGGTGCAGAGGCTGTGGGGGTGGGGAGGCAGAAATAATTACAGGTTTCTGAAGCATCAAGCCCTGCCTGACACAAGCACTCGTCAAGAAAACTGCTCTTTATGGGAACTGAATGGTGAAGCTGAGCGCCCGTCAGGCTCACCGTTGTTCTTGGGACACCATCAGTGGGAAAGAGTCCTCCTCTGCCTGTGGGCTCTGAGATGCCCGCCTTCCCAAACAGGAGCTGCTTAGCACTGTCACCAGCCATAATAGACTTTTCCTTTAGGGATCTCCCTTCGGGGATCTTGTTTAATGTTCAGATCTCGTCCATTGCTCTTGACAGCAGTATATGGAGTCATTTTCTTTGACTCTTCGTAAGGCACAGGTTTTATTTTGTCCATGCAGATGTAATAATGACTACATCTGGGACATCTACTGAAACTTAGCTTTGGGCTACTAAGTAGCAAACAGTACTTTCACCGGCTTGACCCTACATGGTGGCTTGGTTGGAAGAGACAGATAGAGGAAACTAAGTGTCTTCTCTATCTATTCTGGAGCCTTAACATCTATATTACTCCAGAGCTGGGATTTAGTTTTGTTCCGTGGGTAAGGGACAGTGAGCAACCTTTCTGAGGGCTAGTTGCAGACCCATGTACTTCAATTGTTTTTCAAACCCGTTTCCAAGTGTTCTGAGAATGAATGAAAACAAGGCAGAACCAAGTTTAGAGGTTCTGTTGTGCTTGGTCCATCTCATTCCTAGTTGATGCAGGGAAAGGCATTCCAAGTTGGAGAAGGTAAAAACCAAGTCTTCCTCCTAGACCCCGAAGCTCAGCTTTGCGTGCAGTGCCTGACGTTAGTATTTTATTTGGATTTGAGTTGTTTTGGATGATTTGCTTTCTGCATCACAACTAAAGATACCCTGGAAGATGAAAGTGGTATTTGAGGATGCTGCACATCATGTACCCAGGAAAAGTAATTTCAAAGACACCATCCTCTTCCCAAGCTTTTATGTTCCTCTCCTTCCTTCCTGGCTTCCCCAGGGAAACATATACAAACAAATATTTTCTTTATCTGTTGGAAATCATTTGGGAGAGGAGAAGCCCTTGAAGAGGTTTTGATACAAATTTCCTAACTTTCATGTTTGTTTGGAATTAAATTAATTTTCACAATATTGTCTCAGAATTTAGAAATTACTAGAGGGAGATGCTTTAATTTGGTTTCAGCTCCAGCAACCAGTTGATGTGAGAAAGAGCCAGGAGGAATGTGATCTTGCATCTCCTATAGTTCCCTGGTTGTTTTGTGGAGCTCAGCAGTTCTGATAGCAGTGTGCAATGGTGTTGTACCTATGTAGTGTGCTATTGATGTGTTGGTTTCTTTTTAACCTACTAGCTAAAACATGCAGTAAGAAATTGTTACTTATACTGTATTCTTGCTTACTCGAATTTTCTAGACAGAATTCTTCCCTTTCCAACTTCTTACCCTAATGTGCTGATAATAAAAATCAGAAGGTGAAAATTGTCTTGGGGGAGTGACTGTCTAAGCTGTAGGAGGTGGGTTAGTGACAGTGACACTGGTTCGTATGCACATTCTGTCCTAAAGTATTCTCAGTGTGACTATGCCCTTTCTCAATCAACTTTAAAATGTTGAGGCAATGGACTTTTCAAGTGCTTGGAAGGAAGTTGAAATTCTCCCACAGGCTTACTGGGTTAGTTAGTGGTGGCTCTTCTCATCTAGCCACAGAGAAAAATGGTACCAAATCTCTCTGGTTCCTTTTCCTTCTTTCAATTCTGACCTAATTTTAAAAGAGTAGAAATATGTCAGCAACTTTGATCCTGTCATTCTTTGAAGAGAACAAAGCCGTGAAGTTCCCATCCATATCAATCTTTGTAAATCTTTTTGTTGATTTCAGGAGTTGGATGAGTCCTTCCTTTTTGCTAGAAAGTTTAAGCATAAGCACATCCTCAGAGTCCCTGGGAGGAAGGTTTTAGAAGTGTCCACAGAGAGTGACCTGATGTCCACGCCCATCAGTAGCTTGTCTGGTACCATGCTGAATTTCCATTCTGGGATGTGTCTGAAGATTTCAGAGCACACATACACAAAGTGAGCTTTAGGCCCCTCCCTGGAGAAAGCAAGAGGTTGCTTCCCTGCTTTCTCCCTGTGAGGCTCTTTAGGGACTGTGGCACTGTGGTTAATAGCACGTGGCAAAACCGCATATAATAATTGGCAGAAAGAGGTTCCCATGGGCAGCCAAGTGCAGTTCACCTGTGTGTAATTACCTGGGTGAACATTCTTGCTTGGAACAAATGCTCACCTCTTCTTTGCCAGGAGCGTCATCATTGCCACTCATTACCTTGGTCAACAGCAGCATCAGGTCAAAGGCTGATCTGAGAGGAAGCCCGACTTCGTATGTTTAAAAAGTGCAAGTCTATATTTCCATTTATTTTTTGCATCTGTGTGTTTTGGCTAAAACTGTCTTATCTCTGTGTAGGCTCAACTCTTGACCCTTGTAGGTGAGACAAATGGGATGATGATAGAGAACAACTGTCAAAAAGACCACAAATGACCACTGATTGATTAGCAAATTATGTATCGATTACTGGCCTTTTATTTCTTTGACTTTGCATTATTCCAGAAAAAATCATTAGCAAAATGCAATTTATTTTTCTCTCTTTTTTATTTAACTTAATAACTTGAATAAACATGGCTCCAGAGTCCGGAATACCTGTTCTGCCATGGTTATTAAATAGTTACAAAAGTGTTTCATCTATGGTGTTGTCTCATGTTCAAATTGAGATCAAGTATAAAAATGAGAACTTTTTATGAGCTAAAAGGTTTGAAAGGGGGCGATCCCGGGGAGCCTAGGCTAGAGCCTGCTCTTCTTGCTTTTATGATCATAATCGTAAGCATCCAGACATCCTGCCACTCTGTCCACACTTAGATTTGTTTTTGCAGAGATGTTTCATTGCCCAGACTTGGGAAGGAGAGTCTTTCAACATTTGGCAATCAGCACATTTCCTCAGCACCCTGTTTTGTATACCAGGCTTCCTGTGCGACATGGACTCCATGCTGAGATTTGATTGAAGAAGGCTTAGTGGGAGGAAGGGTGAAAAGGTGCATCAAGCCTGTGAACTCAGGGAAAGTAACAAGGAAAATGAGTGAGAAAACCCTTCAGGGAGGTGTGGCGGGGAGGTGGTAATGGGTTGGTAGTTTGGTATAATTTGTAATGAAGTGGGCAGAGTGGAACAAAAGCCGTTTGGTGGCTTTGATATCATATACCCAGGTGCTTTACATTTTTCTTGAACCCATGACAGTAACTGTTTACTGCCAGTGGGGAGATTTTTGATAGGCTTGTGTGCTGCAGGACTGGAATTTTCCTGTTCTCCTTCAACCTTGGTTTCTGGAACTTGTCATAGAAGAGGAGGCTATGGCCGTAACAGGTTTGAAATCTTTTTGAAATCATTTTCTATTATTTATTTGCATGGTGTGAGACAGAGACAAAGTAGGGGTGCTGCAGTCAAGGAGCCCATGTAGACATCAGCTCCCTCATTCTACGCGTGGTTCGAGGCCTCTAACTCGGAAGTCAGATCACCAGGAACGGCAGCACCTGCTCACACGGAGCCCTTTCCCCAGCCCATTCTCCTCCTTCCTGTTTCTAAAGCCAGGTCTTGGATTGTTAACTTTTAACAAGCTTGTTTCAGTAGCGAAGAGGCTGTGAAAGCATGAAGTGAGTCATGAAGGAGCTTCTAGGTGATAGCTTCAGAGGCAGCTCCAGGGATCGTTACTCGGAGACGGAGCAGAGAAGCATTTCAGAATTGGGTATCACAGCCTCCACGGAGCTCATCTGTGACTCCTAAGTTTATAAGGAAATCACTAGCACTTGGGAACAGGCTTTCCCTTTGCTGAAATTAATGGCTTGTTCAGGATTCAGGCTGATGTAACGGATCGAGCCTTAAGTTGTGTTGTTAGATCAGGCTGCAAGAAGCCTCTATCACCAAGGTGAGGTAGCAAACGGGCATAATTTGTGTCATTAAACTTGACGTCTGCTGACCCAGACTTGGAGTTTGGTGGCTGAAGTGTCATCGGAATAGAGAAAAACATATGAACACTATTCAAATTTATAGCCTAGAGATATCAGCTTGCTGATGTTTGTTCAATTTCATTGTCCTCCTTTTCTTCAGTATAGCTAACTACGGTATGATTTTCACTGCCAGGAAATTATCATTGGGAAAAATACCATTAGCTAGTTAATATACTTTATTTGAATTGCATTATTTTCCCAATATTTTATTTGTCTAAGATCCATTTTACTTAAAGTATCATATCATTTTGTCTCTTCTGGTCTGTGACAGCTTCTCAAACTTGCATTATAGTTTATGACCATGACATTTGTAACTGGCCAGTTGTCTTGTGTAATGGATTCTATTTGGGTTTGTCTCATATTTTCTCATAATTAGATTGGGCTTATGTATCTTTGGTAGGAATACCACAGAATCTTGTACTACCCCATTGAGCATATCATATAGGGGTTCCCAATATGACTTGTCACGAGTATGTTAACTATAAACATTCAGGTGGTGTCTGCCTGCTTTCTCCACTGGGAAGTTATCCTTTTTGTCTCTGGATTTAGCATCTCGTCGGGAGATACTTTAAGAGGACAATACCTTGCTGCTTATGTTTTCCCCTCTTGTCTTGAGCCCCCATTGATTCGTCTTACTTGTATCGCTATTGCTTTGTTGTTTGCCCATGCTGGGTTTTTAATTACTGTCAACATCTCTCTCAACCATATACTTGTCATCTCATATAAGGAAAAACGATTTTCCCCTTCCTTTATTTATTTAATAATCCGTTTATAGTAGTATGAGGTTTTGATTTATTTGGGTTCTAATCTATTACCATTATAAAATTTCCCCTCAGTGTCTATGGCCACTGAAGACTTCTGTAAATTAGAAGCATGATGTCTTTACCGCACCCCGCTTCCCTTACATTTCTTTGTCTTCTGTGATCACAGGCTCTTCCAGGCTTAGCTAGTTTTAGGTAGTTTTACCCCAGTCTATGAAACAAGTATTTTTCTAGTGAGCCCTGACTGTCTTTGCAGGCTATATAAGTTGACAGAGTTTAGGAACGCTCCACCTATAGACACAGAAACTAGCAGTGTGACAGTAATCCTTGCACAGGAGACAGAGAGCTACCCCAGGACATTCAGTAACCCATGACTCAGCTGATTTTTACCCGGACCGTTCCGCATCTCCTCTTTGGACAAAAGGGCAAGAAGCATTCTGCTTGTGCACCCAAGGCCATCTTTTAGTGGTCATTTCTAAAACTGCCTGCCTCAGCAAGATGAGCCGTACTCTTGACTGTAATGTAAACCTCAGTAAACTTAAAAGGCTTGATATCTACAGTCTGTTATTTGATCACAAAGAAATGAAATCAGGAAACTCTAATAGATATCTAGAAAAATCTCCAAATATTTGGACATTAGCATACCTTTTACTTGCTCTCTGCGATGACGGCTATCTCCACTGACACAGCTGTGGAACAATGAGTGTAACACAACCCTCTACATGAAGGTGCTGGAGAGATAAGAGAAGCAAATACATTTAGATGACAAATACTTTCGCCTAGGGGAACTATACAATTATGTTCCTGTTTTTTTATGTGTTTGTTTGTTTGGGTTTTTAAACTTCACTAGGTGTTGGGTGGGAGAGTTACTTGGGTAGCTGACTTTTGAAAAATGGAAGAGACAGAATGAATGACCAAAGCAAGAGTAGTTGGGTACCCAGCACTGTCCCTGGTGGGGGAGGAGGAACTAAATAATTTTAAGATTAAGGTTTTATAACACAGAAGTGAATCTATTAAAGCGTTGACTGAGGGCATCGGCAGTGGAAAGAAGGTAATAATCCATAGCAATTAGGTGGAGAAAGAGAGGGGAAAATATTTAGGCATAAAATTCAAAAAGGGGTCCAGCAAGGTAATACAAATTCTAGATCTGAGAAGGTGGCAGTATTGGGTTATTTGTTTCTAATATAAAGAACCTGGAAGAACTGAGTCATTCAGTTGTGTAGTTGGCAAGTAAAATGTCAGAACTTAGTAAACCTTCCATGATGAGCCCCTCCACATTAGAAGGGAGAATTCCTTCCTCACTCACCTCTCAGCACCTTAGAAACACTTGCAGTCATCTCACTTTGTGAATTCACACCACTCTTAGTGCGCCACTGTTTACGCTGCCCCTACCTCACATGTATGACTGTATCTTGTATAATATGAGTCCCTGAGCCCTACTTCAAGCATGAGAGTTGTTTGTATGAATACTTGTAATGTGAATGTTGAATGAGTACGGAAACCATTCATTAGTTGATGGCATTAGACACCAGCTGGGAATCCCAAAGCTGATTTTTAGTTATGAATCTGGCTCATTCAGAAATACAAAGATTTACCTGGTCTGACCAAACACCAGTTGGTTTAAATGTTGCCAAAATAAAATCCTAACAGACACTATGTGTCTATGTATGCCATCAGAATATGTTCTGAACAGGATAAATCCCTACAGCCAGAACGCTGGTTGAATAGAAGCACTGTGGAGGCAGTAAATCTGGAACGAGTTACATTTGGAATTGCCGTTAGCATTAGAAGGAAGAGTGGAGGTGGGGGGAGTGTGCAAGTCAGCAAGATCATTTATGGAAGAGTCTGGAATGTTGAAATTGAGGAGAACTTAGGAAGACGAACTTATTTTTGCCATGAAAGGGCTCCTACCATCTTTCAAGGACTTAGGAGCACCTTGGTCAAAGATTTGCAAAAACTAGTTTTTTTTTGTTCCTCTCTATTACATGAAAGTTTTATGATTTATAATCGTCTATCTTTCATAGATCTTTCCCTCACTGCCTAAGCCAAGCTGTCCAGGGACTCAGAGATTTGTCTGCCTCTGACTCCTGAGTACTGGGATTAAAATTATGCACCACCAAACCTGGTACCTTTTATAGGTCCTATCTGTTGTCTTTGAACTTATTTTTGCTGGACAGTCAGAGGTACCAAGCAGTAGTAATGAGATTCATGCGTCTTCCTACACAGTGGAGAGTAATTGCATTTGTTATAATGTACTAAGGACGATAGAGGTTTTGCCTTATTTTATAATGTTGTCAAGATTTTATAATAGGCATTCTGTAGAATGATATCCATTCCCTGTGGTCATAGAATCCAGAATCAAGTCAGGGCTGGCTCTGGCTGACAGCTCCAGGAGTTGCCTCTTTGGTTAAATATGTGTAGAACACAACTTGTAAAGTTGACTTAGCTTTGTAACTTGTTTGAGTCTGTCTTGAACATTGGATTGGGACCATGAACAATCTTTGCTTCTGTTTGCATCTTGCTTCCACGGCAAATCCTAGTGGTGCTTAGACCATCTTAGCTGCTGAATTGATAGAAACAAAAGAGACTGTGTTGGTGTTAGGTTCTGTGGATTTCACAGGTGTGAGACAGTCCTTCTGGGGCTCCAGTTTTCTGTCTCCTACAGCAGTTGAAGTCATCCATGTGGCCTTGCTGCGCTCTGCAGAAGGACTCAAAGAGTAAATACCAAGGCATCAGACTCATAGGCAAGAGCATTTTCAGACATTGGCCATGAAAGCCTTCACTGCAGTTCCTGTTTGCCTCCAGGTGTCCTTTGCCTCTGATGGTTACTTCTCTTCTTCCTTCCCCCACAGACATGCCTTGAGTTGGAACGCTACCTCCAGACAGAACCCCGACGGATCTCGGAGACCTTTGGTGAGGATTTGGACTGCTTCCTCCGTGCCTCTCCTCCCCCGTGCATTGAGGAAAGCTTCCGGCGCTTAGACCCCTTGCTGCTCCCAGTGGAAGCCACCATCTGTGAGAAGAGCTCTGCGGTGGACATTCTGCTCTCTCGGGACAAGCTGCTCTCTGAGACCTGCCTCAGTCTCCAGCCAACCAGCTCTTCCCTAGACAGCTACACAGCCGTCAACCAGGCCCAGCTCAACGCAGTGACCTCATTAACGCCCCCCTCGTCCCCTGAGCTCAGCCGCCATCTGGTCAAAACCTCACAGACTCTCTCAGCCGTGGATGGCACGGTGACGTTGAAACTGGTGGCTAAGAAGGCTTCCCTCAGCTCAGTGAAGGTGGGAGGGGTGGCGGCGGCCGCAGCCGTGACACCAGCTGGCGCAGTTAAGAGTGGACAGAGCGACACTGAACAAGGCGGGGTAGGGGCTGACACATGCCCTGAAAACAAGAAGCGGGTCCACCGCTGTCAGTTTAACGGATGCCGGAAAGTTTATACAAAAAGCTCCCACTTAAAGGCCCACCAGAGGACTCACACAGGTAGTGGTACAAGTTGGCCGCAGGTCATTTCTTCCTCTTTTACACATTCCCCTTGTGGTGAGATGGGCTTCTCTTATAAGAGGTTGCCTTCCTGCTCACTAGGAGGGCACAAAGAGGCAGGAGAGCTGGCTAGGGAAGTGAAATGCCTCACTTCTGACTCTAGGGTCTTAAGTTCTTCCAGCACAGGACATGGGATTTTCACTGCCTGGCTGAGGGGGCTGGTTTCAGAGGCAAGGCTAACCCAGCAGAGAACCAAGGGCTGAAGGAAGGGAACTCTGGTGTGACCACAGACACATGTGACATTCCCAGTACCCCACACCAGCATCTCTGAGTATGGTTCTGAGTATGATCCACACGGAAGCTGAAGAGGTATATTTCAGAACATTCACGGCTGTACCTGGTAGCCAGGATGGCCCTAGTCACCCTCCCCCCAGCATCCTTGATTTTTTATCAAAGTCACCAACAGCAGGAGGGTTTCAGAGTTCATTAGATGTGATCATCCTATAATTAATTGGCATCTCTTTTGCATTGTTCTCTGGCGCGTGCTTTATGGAGAGGTGGCAGAATTGCTTTTTAATGAGCTTGTTACCGAGAAGTTGCTGAAGTGATTACATGGCTGTGTGTGCGGGAAGGGTGGTGGGGAGGGGACGGGATATTTCACTCAGGATTTCTGTGCTGCTCTTGGGGGCAATGGGATCATTTGGAAGTGGGTGGTTCACACAGGAAAGAGAGGGGTCGCCATTTTCCCTGAGACTGTCTGTGTTTTCAGTTTGGGGACTGGAGCTTGGGGTCACATCTCTTCTTGGTCGGCTAAAGTGCCACGAGGAGAAATTCCTGGAGCTGGTGGTTTGTGAGTGGGTCG
The DNA here is from genome assembly GCA_001685095.1 of Ellobius talpinus. Taxonomy (NCBI): domain Eukaryota; kingdom Metazoa; phylum Chordata; class Mammalia; order Rodentia; family Cricetidae; genus Ellobius; species Ellobius talpinus. The sequence goes on along the minus strand of LOJH01013908.1, from coordinate 3,976 downwards.
CTTAGGGAGCATCCCCAAAGGTGTAAGAGAGTAAGAACTTTCTCAGAGGAAAGTAGAGGATAGTCTGTGAGGTAAGAGAAGAGCCTAGGGCCAGTGCTGGCCTTCAATCCCAGCACTCAGGAGGCAGAAAAAAGTGGATCTCTACGAGTTCTAGGCTAGTCTGCTCTATATAAGTGAGAACCAGCCTAGTCAGGGCTACGTAATAAGACTCTTTCTAAAAACACAACCAAGCAACCTGGCAACAATATGGCTGTGAGGGTCTCTCTCAACTCTGAGGTTTGGGTTCCATGATGTCTTTGTCTGACCACGAACAGTGTTCCTGAAGGAAAATGCATCCTGTGTGAAGAGAAGCCACCGGTTTGAACCTCAGTGTTGTCCTCATGCAATGAAGAGGCATAGCATTGCTTCCTGGGTCCTGACTTAGGCAAACACCCACAGGACTGAGCAGAAAGCACTGTGTGACTCTTGCTAGGTTTGTGAAATGGTCTTCCTAACACAGCCTCTGAATCCATGGCCCAGCTTCAGATTCTATCAGAATCCGAGTTCAACTTCTCCAGCTGCAAACACTAAAGTCAGTGCTTCTTTCTGTTGTCAGTCCTTTCCCCTCCCCTCCCCCTCTTTTTTCTTTTTCTTTTTCTTTTTTTGTTTTTTTCAAGACAGGGTTTCTCTGTGTAACAGCCCTAGCTGCCCTGGAACTGGCTCTTGTAGACCTGGCTGGCCTTGAACTCACAGAGATCTGCCTGCTTCTGCCTCCCGGAGTGCTGGAATTAAAGGCATGTGTCACCACCACTCAGCCCTTTCCCTCTCTTGATACTATTTGAAATCATTTTAATTTTTATTTCTTTCTTTGTTGAGTCAGGGAAGAAAGTAATGACAAGACATTACAATATCCTCAGGCTGTAGAGCAAAACTCACTCCTGTTCCCCAAGGAAACCAAAAAAAGCAAAATGAAGCGATAATGTTGCGATATGCTGAGTTGTGAAATGCGTGATTATGGATAGCTACCTTCCTGAACGTTTGGCACTAACCAAGTTACCTCCTGGCTAGAAGCTGGGCAGCTCTGAGGAACAGAGAATTAGGGAGGAGTGGGGAGAGTCTAGAGTGTTTTCCTCTTTCCACCGTGTGACCCCAGCAGAGGTGTCCGAAGGGTCACCAAGATAACTGATGCATGATTTGGGGATTATTCTTTGAAAATAGGTACTCAGAGTGAGTACTAGGGTGGAGCTTGTTATGCATAGCACCTGCAGCCACTTGCTTTGTAGTGGACCTAAGTGCTAAGATCACTGAGCACAGAAATGTACTGAGAAAGTCAGTGTTGAGTAGCAGTTGAGCAGGGTGGTATAGTCAAGCCCACTGGGGTTTGTGTTCTGCCTCTCCTACTTCCTAGACTTATGACCTGTATACATTATCTTCTCTGGGCCTCTGTCTCCTCATCTATGAAAAAGGATACGTACGTCCACATTATAGTTTCTAAGACTGAATGAGCTGTTTGCTTGGCAGACAATCATAGCTCATTAACAATAGTGGAGTTGTTTTGTTATTATTACTGTTGTGATGATTTGGGTTCTTACTCTTGGTCTTGACATTGGATAATGATAAATGAGTGAAACAGCTTTATGTAAACTAGACATGAGTTAGTTAGGTAGAGCTAAAGAAAGGTTGAATGTCCTTAACCACAATGTTCCAAACTCCCACACTCTTTTGGTGTGTATGTATATGTGTTTGTGGAGGTTGTGGGTATGTGCATGCACATGCCTGTGGAGGCCAGAAGTCAGCGTTCAATGCCTTCCTCAATCCTTTTTCCCTTTTTGAGAAAAGGAGACTTAATGAACCTGGAGCTCATTGATTGGCTAGACTGACTGGCCAGTGAACACTCAGGGTCCTCCTGTCTCCACTTCTCCAGCTCTGGGATTATAGATAACCTTGGTATCTATCTATCTCTCTATCTATCTGTATCTATCTATCT
>LOJH01013907.1:0-17630 GCA_001685095.1 Ellobius talpinus | reverse complement strand
CCTTCCTTCCTTCCTTCCTTCCTTCCTTCCTTCCTTCCTTCCTCCTCTCTCTCTTTCTGTACAGCCATCCCACATTTATGAAGAGCCATACTTTAGAGTCCCAGTTTCTTCAGTTCACAAGGCCAAAGGCACAGACAAGGCATCACCAGTACACTGAGATCAGAGTGAGAAGCCCCGAAACACAGGAGCCCAGTGTAAGAGGCTCAAAGAAGGCTTCTCAGGAGAGCTGCCTTATCTGGTTCTGAAGCTTGAAGGTGAGTCCCATGGACAAGTGATTCTGGGCAAGGGAATCCTGGAGAGAGGACTCCTGTTACTGGATATTGCAGGAGACTCGGCAGGGACTGCTCGCTAGCCTTCACCAGGTGGGCTGGGGTGATCTTCCTGCCTGTGTCTGGCTAAGCTCATCATATTGCCAGCACCTGTGATGCTATCTATGCGTTCTGTGCTTGCCTGTGGGCCCAACACCTCTCTATGACCCAAGTCTCAGCTGAGTACTACTGTGCTCCCTCCACCTCACAGCAGGAAAACCTGGGCATAGCGAGTCCCCCATGCAGGAAGTGGGCACCCACTCCTCAGCCATCATCCTGACAATTCTGTCAAGGCTCTGGAATACTCCCCCCCATGCCTGGCCAGAGTGCCCAGGTACCTCCAGCTTCTGTGCTGGTTTCTGTCTTCCTATACCTTCTATTCCAGGATAGGGAACCCTTTTTCAAGTTCATCTCCTCACCTAGTGTTCAGTTGCCAGCTCAGCTCTCAGCCTGGCCCACATCATCTCCCCTTGGGTCATACAAAGAGCACCCTGGCATGAGAGTGAGCCAGGCTCTGCAGACCCCAGGGCAGGTCCTGCTGCTCTCTCTGCCTGGAGGCTTTCCTGGAGGACTGCTGAGAAGGAGCCTTTCCCTGCTGCTTGCCTGAGGGTGAGCCCTTTGGGAGGAGTCGGGGAGATGCAGGAGGGGAGCCTGGAAGGGACAGAACAGTACAGGCAAGGAGTAGAGCTGGGCTGAGCTGTCTGAGCAGGGACCACTTCTCAGTGACAGCAGAACCAAAGACTCATGATGTCCAGAGGTTTCCAAGGTCAGAGGGAGCCAGTAAGATCCTCCCAGTCCATCCCAACAAAGCCCCTCTAACTCACAGGGGCCTCTATTGCTATCCTAGAGTCTCAAACTAGGTGAGGCTGGGCACACAATTAGCTGAGACCAACATGGCCAGGTTTTCTCAATAAAATTTCTGAGTCCCAGAACAGCGTGAAGGGTGGTGAACCAATGCCCTCCCCCACTGCACCCCTGGGCTTTCCCACTTCCACCTCTGGCTGTGCAGGCATGCACAGTGAGATATCTGAGGTTCCTGCCTGTCCAGCATTGGCACTCCCTGTACCCTGGCCCATTTCTCTCCCCGAATTCTCCCAGACTGAGCATGAATCCAGAAGGCTGTGTAAAGTCTCAGTTCCCAGGACCCACAGGCATCCCTCCCGCTAGAGGCTCTAAGAACCACAAAGGCAGGAGACAAGCCACAGAAAGGAAAATGTCACTGACTCACAGGGCCCTGAAGTTGGGCTGGCTGGCTGCAGCATCCTGTGGTATGTGCTGGCCTTGAAGCAGGAGGTCTTAGCATCTGCCTCTCCTAAGGAGCACTGTGGGGCATCGTGAGAGCATTACACCCATGTCTGTATCAGAGAGCATCATAGGGACATCTCATCAACATACCTTGGGGAGCACCATATCCGCATCTCTTGGGCAGCATTCTGGGAGCACCATACCCCCAAGTTCTTGGGGAGCACCATATCTGCATCTCTTAGGTAGCATCCTGGGGGCACCACACCCCCAGTTCTTGGGGAGCACCATATCTGTATCTCTTGGGCAGCATCATGGGAGCACCACACCCCCAGTTCTTGGGGAGCGCCATATCTGCATCTTTGGTGGAGCACTGTGCGAACACTCCATGAAAGGCTGTTTCATGCAAGGTACCTTGGTAATGACTTCCTTCACAATGCAGTATCTGGTATGGCTCTTGGCAAGTGCTTACTTAATAAGATGTCCTGGGTCCTGAGGTCACCTTTCTTTTTCTTTTCTCTTTCTTCCCCACAAGACAGGATTTCTGCACAGAGGCTGGCCTGGAAGTTCAGGTCTCCACCCTTCAGCCTCCTGAGAGATGGGATCCCAGGTATGAGCCAGCATCATTGGGAACATGTTTGTCCCTGTGACAGTTGGGGCCAGTCTCACTCAGGAGTATCCAGGAGCCCCAGGGTTGCCCTAGATACTTAGAGACAATTGAGTACCTCTCTTCTATGAAGGCTTGCAGTCAAGGTTCCCCAGTGCCTCCCAGCCATTGGTACTGATGTCAGAGGGAACCCAGAAGGAAGGTGTTATGTCACCGTAACACTCTAGGGGGCACTGTGTTCAGCACACTGCACAGTTACCCTCTCCTCAACTCAGTCTTAGTGTGCTACACTGTGCAGCCTCCAACCATGCATGCTCAGTCTTCTCCTGGCCTCTAGGCCTTCCTGGAAGCACACTCCCCCACCCTGCTAGGCATACCAGCCTGCATCCCTATACCTGCCTCTCCATAGCTAAGGTGCTGTTGTCTAGTCTCTGACCATGTCTTCATGTCTCATGTCTGTCGTTCAAGTGTCTGATCTGTCCCTGGCTTTCTTCAGTCTTTGATCATGCCAGGGGTGGGCAGTGCCTAAGCTCCCCCACAGGTGCAGGACTTCAGGCTGTTCCTTCCTTGGCCCTGTCCCCTGTTTCACCTCTTGAGAGTGTGTGCACAAACACCTGCCAAGTGTCTTCGGCGACAATACATTCCCTCGGTCAGCAAATATTTGCCACCTGTGGTTCAGCCCACCTGCAGGCCACCCAGGATAGGAACAGAAGGGAGAGTGGCTGGGAGTCAGCAAAGGGAGGCTGCAAAGGAGGGCCCTGTCATCTTGGGGTTGCATCATTAGAGGCATGGGGACCAGAACCACAAAGCGGGGTGTGCCTGGGAGTGCTGCCAGCTCTGGACTCCTAGAAACAACTGGAGCTTGTCTGGGGTGGGCAAAGTTAGATGAAGTGAAGGGCTCCTGGTGAAGTCTGGTTGACTGCTACAGGCTGCTGATTGTATTTGGGATGACTTGGGTGATTCATGAAAACTCTTCCTGTAACTGTGGACCATTTAGAGCAAGGACAGAACTGCAGAGAACAGCAAGGACCCCCTACATATCCTACTCCTGTGTCGATCGATGGCCAAGAAAAAGGTCCCCACTTCCTTTGCCAGCATGAAGCCTTCACTTATGGCAACACTTTTGACCTCAGTCTTGGTTTCTCTGGGGACTGTGGTGTCCCTGGAAAGTAAGACTGAGGCTGGTCTCTGGGGGTTCCCAGACACACCAGGATCTATTCCACCTGGGCTGGCATTACGAGAGTCGACGGAGTCATCGAAAAGCAGGGGCTTCCAACTTCTGAGTTCCAGGTCTGGTGAGGGAGCCTGCCCATGTATCTCCCTGTGAGGGAGGACAGTGAGCCCCATTTTCAAAGGACAGAGTGGAACTGTAGAGACAGCATTGGGGGACAAAGGTGGGTTGGGAAGGTGTGTCAGTCCTCCGTTGCACACCAAAGAGAAAACTTGTCATCTGCTTTGATTGCCAAAGAGGTGTTAGGAAACTAGGTACCTACTCATTGTCCTCTCACTGTCTGAGGGGCCTGTTCAGGGCATGGTGTGGCACTCCTCAGGGACTTGGGGACTCTGTGCACTGAACCACTCACTTCTGATGACAGTCTGAGACCAAGGGTAGGCAGGGCTGTCGGGAGCAGTTTCAGGCAGGTGTCCTTCTCAATGGGTCCTTTCTCAAGAGCTCTAAGCTCCATGGAAAGACAACAAACCATCCATTATCCCTGCCTGGCCCTAACACACTGAACTGCTTGAACTGGAACGTTCATTCTGTCCCCATCTGCAAGGTGACTTGCTTTCCTGGTCATACTTAGGCACCTGAGGTTTGAATCCAGGAAGGTGACCCCAGAGTGGCCATACTCACCTCCACTCTTGCCTGATTTGCATGGGGCCTGGGAAAGGCTGCTCTTGACCTGGAGTCTGTCATTCATCTCCAGCCACAAAGGAGGTTCAGACAGACTGCATGTCCCGTTTGAAGAATTCCTTCATTGGGGAGCTGTTAACTACGTCTGCTTCCTCCTTATAAGGTCCCAACAACCATACAATTCTATCAAAGTTCACCTAATAGTGCCAGAAAGAAATTTTTGGGGCTTATTTGTAAAATATTGGTGACCCCAAAGTAGACACCCTGGGAAGTCTGCACCCAGCATGGATGATGGGTCCTCTAAGGCTCCATACATGGAGCTCCCTCTCCTAGGCACCCAGGTCTATGTACTCTTGCTCCTCTCAAGATCCTGAGGCCATGTGCATTTAGGGCAGATGCGCATACAAGTGTCCGAGAGGAGAGGCAGGATTCCCAGGTGAGGGTTCGATGACTCCCTGCCTCCTTTGGAGGGGATGCCAGCAGTCAACAAAATGGCTCCTCACAGCCTCTTGCAAGCAGGCACAGTTGATCTGATGAAGATGGCAACGGTTTTGTCTGGAGGACCACATTTTACATCACGCCCATTTCAGCAGGAGTGGGAGGCAGGAGGGTCCAGGCCTGTTGCTGTCTCTCTGGCTCTGCTGAAATCCCCCTGCATCTAGGACGTGGGCCCCTGCCCAGGCCCATCTGGTGCAGGTGGGCCTCCTCTTCTCATCCTGTCCACAGAGCCGACAGATTACAGCATCTACAGACCGTGACCCCTCCCAGCAGAAAGCATCTCAACCATCCCTGCCAACACCCCAGCGCCTCCGTGCGCTTGGCAGGTGGGCTGCCTGCCTCCCTGAGTGCTTCACATGAGCCAGAAAATAGCTGTGGATGGTGGTGAAGGAGGCCTCAGGTGGAGCCACAGGCTGGCACACAGGCTCAGCCAGCCTTCTGTGCTGCTGTGTGTCCAGGGTATACATTGCTAGGACTCTCTGAGCTTCCCTGGTTTCCCCTGACCTTCAGCAGGTTCAGGTGTCAAACCATGCAGAGAGGCCTTACCCAACTGGATGCTGAGCAATGAGAGGGATGTCTGTTAGACTTTGCTCTCTCCCACGGCCTGCTCCTCCCTCCTACCCTTTCCCGCTGATCCCTGCCGCAGTCACGACACATTGACAAGGAATGCTTTCGGGCTTTTCAAGGACCATTGCCCCCACTGGAGAGCTGGCTTTGTACACATCCCACACAGGGAGCTCAGACAGCCCCAGGCAGGCGGCCCCAGGGACCCACCTGCCCAGCCTAGAAGGCAGAAGCAAGGAGATGAGGCAGGGAAAAGCAGGGTAGAGAGGCTGTGGGCTGCAGGGAGGAGGGAAGGCACAGCTCTGGAAACAGAGATTGTGTATTGCACAGGGCCAACTGGGAGGCCTGTGAGTGTCCTGCATCTAGACCCCTTTGCCTCCCTCTGGAGCCTCCTAGCCACTCCCTTGGGCCTGGGTCCAGCAAACTGGAACCATGTGTGGGGCAGAGTGGCTGGATTGCTGACATGGGACACACCCTTGTGTTGAGAGGCATGTCTGTGGACTTTGCAGACAGCTAAGGGCTGAGCTTTGCCACTCCTTGGCTGTGCGGTCTTTAGATAGTTCATTAACTTCTGTGCCTGTTTCCCAGCATTTAAACAAGTAGTATAAAATTGGCAGAGTGAAGCTCCCAACCTGACATGCATAACTCATGTACTTTTTCCATGTGTATACAGCCACACACACGTCTCTAAAGTTCCCTCGTGGAGCTTCGGTTTCTTCATACAAAAAAAAGGAGAAATGATAGCATCACAGGGCACCGTAAAGACGGAACAAGATGAGCCTGGCACACTGGGTCAGGTGTCCTGCATGCAATGTTGGCTTGATCCACAGGGGCTGTTATTTCCCACTCAGGGTTCTCAGCAAGTTCTCCTCGGTCTAGTTTCTTCACGAGCCTGATTTTACCCCCAGAAAACTAAGCCCTATTTAGGTAATAGTTCTGGCTTTATTGTGTGGCCCATGAAAAACTAACTCCCTTCTTTGGACCAATAAAGAGATCAGATTAAAGGATGTTTCACTGGGCCATCCTAGGGTCTGTATTTGAGTGTTGTGGTATGTGTCTGGGACCCTTGGTTGTTCCCGCTCAGTCACAGCAGTGGCCTGGGCCTCCATGTGGGTTGTATGCATTGGGAAAGGAGGAGGCAGTTGTTTCCACCTGTCAGATGGCAGTGATGCCCCTGGGGTGCACCCTCATAACCCTACATCGACATGAACTTCCTCCACCCCAAACCGCACACAAGCGTTTTTAGGGATCTCTTTACCTCCCCAATGGCCCCTGACACATTTGTCAGGAAGGAATTGGAGGCACCGGCCCTTCCCTCCTGGAACATTCTGGGGACACTCCCAGATCAGGTGAGAGTGGAGGTGACAACAGAGAGAAGCATAAATCTTGAGGCAAAGCCCCTCCATTCCTCCACCAGTACAGATGGATACAACTGAGATCCACACGGCTTTGAATTGAGTAGAGATGGGTGGCGCACTACAGTCTAGATCTGGGAGGCACACTACAGTCTAGATCTGGGTAGGAAGTGCTCCTCCCAGGAAAGCAGGAGGCCAGCACAGCCGTGGTCAAGGCCCTAGAACCTGGAATTATTGTCTGCTGGTCAGGTATGTTACCACATTCCAGCCTCCTTCCTCTGGGCTGTCCCACTAGGAAGCCTGCAGCCTTGTTGGTATGCTGGGCAAAGATATACCGGCAAGGTGAAGACAGGCAGGTGAAGGTTGGCATTTGTGCACACACATATGTATGTGCACATACAAATAATCAGTAAATGTAAAATATAACAAAAATATAAAATTGAAAAGATCAACCTTGCTGGGCTGCAGTGGTGCACGCCTTTAATCCCAGCACTTGGGAGGCAGAGGCAGGTGGATCTCTGTGTGTTCGAGGCCAGCCTGGTCCACACAGTGAGCTCCAGGAGAGCTAGGGGTGATGATTACACAGAGAAACCCTGTCTTGAAAAACCAACCAACCAGCCAAACAAGCAAAAAGGATAAACCTTTAAGAGACAGAACCTGTGAGAGGTCTGTATCAGTTACTCTGACAAATAGCCAATTGACTAAGCAATTTATTTCAGCTGCTGGTTTGAAGGTGATGGGAAAGGCAGAGCAGCAGAGGTGTGTTTTCGTGACGACTTCATATTCAGTCAAGTTGACAGTGAAGCTAACCAGCACAGGGTCATTACTGGCTTTCCTCCCTCTCTCTGGCTTCCTGTCTGGCCATGTGATCTTCTCTCTTTCCACAAGTGCCCCACAGTATAGCGTCATCCAACATGAAGGACGGGATGTGTGTAGCGGGCTGTTAGGACTTCTGCTCTTTAAAACTGTGAGCTAAGGAAATCTCTTTTCTTGGTTAGGTACCCTGCCACGGGTATTTCATGACAGTAATGTAAAACCGAGTGATACCAAAGCTTCCCTCCATCTGTGATCTCACTTCCTCTTGGTCGTTTAATCTAATGTAGTCACAGCCTAGGGATTATTAGTATGTTGTTAACTGAGGTTTCTGTTCTGCCTGGTTCCCGCAGTTGTTAAGTCCCAAGGAAATCACACAGAGGTCTACATTAATTATAAACTGATTGGCCTTGTATCTCAGGCTTCTTATTAACTCTTATAACTTATATTAGCCCATAATTTTTGTCTGTGTTAGCCACGTGACTTGGTACGTTTTTCGGCGAAGCTGTCACATCTTGCTTGCTCTGTGTCTGGGTGAGGACTGTAGACTGACTCTTCCCAGAATTCTCCTGTTCTCCTTGCCTCACCTCTACTTCCTGCCTGGTTGCCCTGCCTATACTTCCTGCCTGGCTACTGGCNTATAACTTATATTAGCCCATAATTTTTGTCTGTGTTAGCCACGTGACTTGGTACGTTTTTCGGCGAAGCTGTCACATCTTGCTTGCTCTGTGTCTGGGTGAGGACTGTAGACTGACTCTTCCCAGAATTCTCCTGTTCTCCTTGCCTCACCTCTACTTCCTGCCTGGTTGCCCTGCCTATACTTCCTGCCTGGCTACTGGCCAATCAGCATTTATTTAAAATACAAGTGACAGGGCACAGACCATTGTCCCACAGCACTATGTGACATCCTTAGAGTAGAGGTCTGTCACTCCATCCAGAGAACTCCATCCTTGACCAGGACCGGGAGACTCTGTGATCCCTGTTCATCAGAAAAACTGGTTAATGTTATGTACTGGTAGTTCTAGGTGATGACTCTCTTCCCTCGTTCCTTCAAGTCTGAATTGTTACGGTGACCCAATTCTCTTTCTGTCAATGTACAATCATGGCTTGTTGCAGACAGCGAGACCCAAAGACTACATCTAACTTTGAAGGAAGAGAATACGAATCACCCCAGAGATCCATACTTAGGTGATCACAAGCCTTTGGTTTGTTTCTGTCTGGGGGAGGAAAAGAGATGGGAAGGTATTATTTTATGTGTAAATAAAAGCGTACGTGACTGTTACCCCACCAAAGGGCTGCACAGTGACGTTGTTCTGCTTGTCTCCACACTTCGCTTCATTTATTTCAGGTAGTGTGGTCCCTAAACCTCAGTACCCCAGCCAACAATGAGACTTGAGCCTGACGAACGAGCACCATATCTGCCTGGCCATGGGGACACATGGCCCATCAGAAGCAGTAAGATTAAACATCTGAATGTTCATAGGGACTTTTGAGAAAGACTCTTTTGGTCAGGGAACCGTGATGACCTTGAACTCTTGATTCTTCTATTTCCATTCCCAAGTGCTGGGATTACAGGTATACACCACCATACCTAGACACATAAGCACATTTTTGTTACTCTATGACAATGGGATCATTGATCACAAATAACAACAGCATTATGAAGTTTGTAGAACTTTTTTATACTTTCCCTTCATTTAATCACCCCCAACGTGCAAGAAGTAAGGAATCTTAGCACTGGTTTGTAGGTAAGAAACACAGAGCCTAAGAGAGGAGATGTGATTGGTTCTTGGTCACATGCTCACTAATGTCCTGGCTGGAACTTGTGTTTCCTCTCCCCTCCTGAGTTACCTTCTGGGAAGATGAGGAATCAGAACAAGCTCTGGGATGTGGAATTCGGGCGTGAAGGGTGCTCCGATGGAAGAAGGTAGAAGGGCAGGTTAGTGAGCCAAAGCCAAGGGGCGGGAACAGAGGTTTGGCCTGCTAACCAACACCATGTGTGGACAGACTCATGAGTGGACAGGTACTATGTGCTGTGTTAAATAATTTGTAGTGGGGAAAAAAAAGAGTCCCCTGGCTGCCAAGAATGGAGGCATAGAGGTGTCCAGAGAAGATGGTGCTAAACCCTTAGGTAACCATGGACTCTGAGAAGATAAAACCTTTGGATGAGGCTGAGGGTCTGTCCTGAGTGCTCCAGTCACTCTGAGGTATGGTGCCCACCACGCTTGGCTTCCCGGGATGATGCCCTCTGTCTTACACATGGAGAAGAGATCTGTTAGCACCTTATCTTGAAGTTAGATGGACTAGCATCCCAGGCTTCCACATGATTTCTGTTGCTACCATGTGTGGCGATGAGCAATGCCTGGCCCCTTTCTGAGCCTTACAGTCCCATCTGGACGTGGAGCTGAGGTTGAGATGTGGTGACAAGAACTAGGCTTCCTCCTCTCTGCTTCCTCCCATCATTTCTCCCTCTGGGGCCAACATATCAGATGGCTGGTTCTTACTAGGGCCTCTTGGACCTGTTTCCTGGCAGCTTCAAGCCTACAGCCTGAGCCCCGTCTCTCAGAAGAAAGTCTATCCTTGGACTTCTGGGACACTGTGACTCTTGCCAAAAGTGCAAGTCATTTCTTGTCCTTGTTTGTCTGTCCCCTTTCTTTGCTTGCTTCTCATGGAGCAGTCCCATGTCCCTGATGGACGCATACCGCTTGGTGCCTGGAGCAGGTCCGTGTCTATGGTGGGCGCATACTGCTTGGCTCCTGGAGCAGCCCCGTGTCCACGGTGGGCACATACAGGTTGGCGCCTGGAGCAGGTGGGTATATACTTCTCGGCACCTGAAGCAGCCCCGTGTCCATGATGGGCAGCATACTGCTTGGCACCGGTGCATAGAAGATGTTTTTTTAAACATTTTTGAAAGACAGAATGAGCAGCTCCAGAGTCATCTTCTGAAGTGGACAGATGGCAGCTCTCGGCTTGATGAGGGAAGGCCCAGCCTCTGAGTGCCCCTGGGAGGCCTCCTCTGAGTGTGTGCAAGGGCAGCAGGACAGGAAGAGCAGTTCCGTAGCTCCATGAGACAGGCAAGCCTGTCCCCATGGCACAACGGGGGAGCTCAGGTTCGCCAGGGCCAGCCTTCCAGTAATTGCTAAGCTGGGATTTGACCCAAGTTCCGTGGCCAAAGCCCATCTACTGCTAACTTCAGGCTCTGTGGCTATGAACATTTCTTTTCATCCAAATGCTTTATTTATTTCAACCAGGATTCTGTTTTCACTAGAGCTTTCTGACCTTCGAGATGATCCTGGCCTAGAGAAGAAAAGGGAGAAGTCATTCTTGAAGTGTTTCCCAAAGCCAAATTATGATCCAGAATCGTCCTGGGGTACCAGCCCACTCCATTGTTCTCAGACATCCATATAAAGCTTTTCCCCATAACAAGTTGTGAACCTCCAAGCAAACGTGTCAACTTCTGAACAGCGGTCATTCCCCGATCCTGGCTGGATATTAGCCAAGGGCTGGATATCAGCCCAAGCGAGTTACTCAATGCTCTCCCTGGGGGGAGCTTGCTGGATGGGAGGGATTTTCCAGCGTGACTTGGATGAACCTAGAGCTATTTCCCCACTGAACAGCTCCAGCCTAAGAGGCACCAGCAGCCTCAGCTGAGGGGTAGTCGGGACAGATGTGGGTCTCCCAATCTATTGATGACTGACCTGGTGCTGTGGCCCTCAGAAGTCTCTGAAGAATTTAGGCCTATATACAACCAGGAGAACCCTCTGAAAATCTAGCAGCTTGGTTACGGAGGTTTGGATTGGTTTCCAAGGAAAAAGAAGCCCCCATCCCAACCCCGGGAGAGGCCCAAGGTATAGTGGGAGACACTGGCCCTTGGAGTTGAAGGGCCCAGGGTGGAAGAGGAAGAGGCCACATGGGAAGGGGCAGGAAGGGGGGTTTGGCACGAGCCTCTGCTGCCTGGTCTCAATTTACTTGTGAGGAGCCCCCTAATAGCCGGGTGAGAGCCGTGTGCGCTTTCCTGAGAGCCTGCTAAGTGTTTATGGAATGATTTGTGAGGAGCAGTTTTGTTGGAAGCAGCTTGGGGAAGGTATGTTATTAAGAACTCTTTCTCCAAGTTCCCCTTGGCTTGCTTCCCTCGGGCCCCTGGGGTCTGGGCAGCCCTTGGTCACAGCAGCTGTTTGTTATTTTGTAAGCCATGGGGCCTTGATCATACTGGAGCTGAGGGAAGACAGGGAAGTAGGGTGATTTCCTCCTCCCTCAGGGGGCGTAATGCAGCCAAGGGCTCTGAAGCCTGTGTCAGGAGCATCTCCCGAGGGAGCCAGGGGTCCGCCATGGGCCTAGGAGGAAGGTGTCAGGGGTCATAAGAATATGCTGGGGACCGTCAGCCAGTCACGTGAAAGCCAATAGAGGATGGCATCGGGCGGTGACAGACTTACCTTCTCTGTCAGACTGCAGCTTCCCGAGTTAGGACTGTACTTACCTTTAGATGTCTCAATTTCACCCAGCATGGAGGGCTAGCCCAGAGCAGGCTTGGTGATCCCCTTTTACTAAGCCATCTAGCCTGCCCAAGTCAGGTCACTTCAACTGACCAGGGCCACAATGAGAACTGTGGGACAGCTTGTGAAGTTCAGTTAACTATGAGGTTTTATCTGGGAAGCCCAGGGTCATCTATGAATTATTCTATCCACGGAAACCTTCCCACCCTCGGTGAGACAGAAGCCTTCCCACCCTAAGGTCAGGCTACAGAGACCATTGGAGTTAGGGACTGCCTGCCTGGACTCTGAGACCCCTGCTTGGGCACATGTGGCCGCCCACATTATCACTGAATACAACAGCTCTGTGAGATTAGGCTTTGACACTTCTTAGTATTGAGAACAGGAAAGCCTAAAGATTGATACCACACTCTTGAGGCTACCCAGCAAATGCCCACTTGTGTAGGAGTCAAATCCAGGTGTTCAAGACAAACACTGGGGCTCTTAATTTTTACACTGGCCAAGGACACCTGCTCATCATCACACTTGGCTCTCCACACTGACCTTCTCTGTGATGTATACCTGAATATATGGGTCTCATTTACCTGACAGTTTCCTGAGGACAGGAATTGGATTGACAGTATCCTGAGTCCTGAGGAGCCAGTACTTGGTCTGGAATAGAGGAGCTGGATGGACAGGTGGATGGGTGGGTGGATGGATGGGTGGATGGATGGATGGGTGGTTATTGAGTAAATGAATGAATGAATGGATAATAGATAGACTGATAGATGGATGGGAGTTTTTGGATGAATGGGTAGGGAGTTGATGATGAAGGATTTATGAATGGTGAATGTATGGATGAGTAGATGGGTGGTGGATGGATGGATGGGTGGGTGGGTGGTGGTTGGATGGATGGGTGGATGGATGGATGGGTGGATGAATGGATGATTTTGGATGGGTGGATGATGGATGGATGATGGATGTATGGATGATGGATGGATGGATGGTAGATGGATGGAGAGAATAGATGGTGGATGCCTGGACTCTGAGACCCCTGCTTGGGCATGGATGAACTCATGGGTGAATGGATAGATGGTAGATGATGGTGGGTGGATCTTGAGTGGGTTCATGGTTAAACTTATGTCAGACTTTGGAAGGAAGACTTTGAGTGAGCAAATAAAGCCTCCAGCACGGTAGTGTCTTAGAGAGTGGCTACTCAGGTAAAGGGATGAACATTTAGATCTTAACAGGTGCCCAGTACTAAACTGAGGGACTGTCAGGGAAGTTGTTTTTGTTAGAATATTGTGGGAGTGAGTTTTGGGGGTCACAATGAGTGGGAGTCTCCACTGGCATTTTGTGAGTGGGGACAGTTGACAGTTTTTTAGGATGTACAGATGATTGAAAAGATGATATTACCTATGACTCAAATCTAACTCTTTTATATATATGCACACTTTTTTTTGCAGGATTCGAATGCACTCTAGTGTTTCCAGAAATACAGTCACCTTTTAACCTGGGGAAGAACATTTTTTTGAGACTGATTTGCCATTTCACAATAGTCAGGACATGGACAGAAGTACTTCTGGTGGTGTCTGAGGACCAGCTGGACATTCCTGGCCCCCAGCCTGTGTGTATAGAAATCACCACATACTGAGCCTACATGTACACCCGTCTGGTTCATCCTCTAGGGCCACCAGCCCCAGTGTGAAGATGGTGACCTGTGTGTTTGTGTTAGCAGGTTCCTTTCCATTTATTTCGTCTCAGTTTCTCTCCATGAAGGCTGTGCAGGAGCCAAGTCTCGTGAGCAAACACAGAGTGTGCATACACCCGCGTGTCTGCGTGTCTCACTCTGCTCCCCATGGTTAGAGCCGGAGGTTGAAATCAGTAAGGAAGGAAGTATTTACACCACGGAAATTGGCAAATGATATAAATCAAGTTTCCCTTTTCCTTCAGGGAGGCGGCTGTTAAATATTTACTGGTTCACCGGCTGCCCTGGCTTCTGTCACCGTGAGTGGAAGCAGGCAGTGTTATCAGCGACAATCATTTCTATGGAATGGCGGGGCATGGGGCCTGCAGGCTGATGCAGATGGAAGTGGGGACACACTGCTTGTGGCAGGTGACAGGAAGGCTCCCAAACAAGCCAGGAAGCTCTGCATCCATGAGAGCCGGGGAAAGAGGCAAAAACGGCTGTGGAATGCCGTTACTGCTCCTGAAGAATTTAGCGACTAGCAGTTTTGCATAGCACACAGATGCTGGGATCCCGTGAGGCTCCTGTGTTTCTGGGCTAATTTGTTCATTGGGGCTTTGACAGATAAACGGAGCAAGAGAGGCCACTGTGGAAACCACATGGCCTCAGCTTGCTCCCCCTTGGTGTCAAGTCCCTTTTGATGTCAGTCCGGCATCCTGCTGAGCTCCAGTCCATGGTACTTAGAAGCTGTAACTTCTAAATGCCTGCTGTGTGCTGGGCCTACTGTGTGCTGAGTGTGTCTCCTCAGTACTTCCTCCTAGCTCGCCTCAAATGCTCAACAATCTTCCTTCTCAACTTCCCCATTGCTAGGATTACAGGCGTGTACTATGCTGCTCAGTCTGATGTCATCTTTTTTTTTAAGGTTGGATATTTATTTAGTGGGTTATGGGGGGAAGGGAGGGGGAAGAAGAGAGAGAGAGAGAGAGAGAGAGAGAGAGAGAGAAGGGAGAGACAGGAGGGGAAGGGGAGAAGTGGGGAGAGAATGGAGCAAGGCAAAAGCTGCCTCTTCAGGGGAGAGATGGAAAAGCCCTGATGTCATCCTATTTCTGACTCTTTTCAGACAGGACAAGCTCCCCTAGAAGATATGACTTGCCAAGATCACCTAGCCAGCAGGTAGTGGAGCCAATACCCATAGCCAGGCTGTCTGACTCCTGGGAGGATTCTTAACCCCACACTCCCGACCTTTTGAAGCCAAGATGGTATCTGTTCAGCCCCCCTTCCCTCTGAGAAGTCTAATGTGTAGATCAGAGCTGGAAAGGGCTGGGTGAATGACCTAATCCTTGCTTCTTAGCACTTCATCAGCTCAGCCCTCCCCCGACACACAGCTACGATACCACCAACCACTGGTCCAGCAAGGAGAGGTGGATGCCTCCTTTTTCTAAGGGGCCATGTTTTGGCCAACTTGTTTATCATTGTAGGTAGGGTCTGGCTAAATAGTGATTTCAATGCCATTCCTGAGAGCCAATGCTATTGCTATGGCTTTAAAACACAAACAGAAGAAGAATCTATTCGTCACCAAGGAGCTCAATAAGCCTGTTGAGTAATCAGCCTGCCGGCCCTGGTACCTATGAACCACAGGGATGATAAATGAAATACCACAGACTCTGAGACTCTGGCGGGTGGGTGTGGGGCTGTGGAAGGGGGAGGCTTCTGGACAACCTGCTTTCCAAGGTGTTTTCCTATACATCAAAGACAAGGAAACTGAGGCCAGAGAGGAGACACGGTTTACTCGAGGTCAGCAGGAGGTTTAGAGATGGGATGGAGTTCAGGTTGGCTGTCAGTGTTTGAGGATAGTATCGACATGCTCATGGGCCCAGGTCCCATAGGGTCTCTCCATCTTCCTCTGCCTCACTTTCTTCATCCCTCTGACATTCCCCAGCCAGTCCTGGCCTCTTCCCTCCCCTTTCAGATAAGGCTGCCAGACTTTCTAGAGGGGCATGGAGACAGGGTGTGGCTTCTGGAATATCTAGGACTGGGGACCTAGATTTGTGTCCTGTCTACCTTAACCCAGGCTGTTTGTTTGCAGCTGTGGGTGGGGTGGATACAAATATCATCTGGGATTTGACTGAACGACAGAGGTCCCAAAGATTTCTCTAAAACCCAATCAGAGAGGGCCTCCTCAGCAGGGCTCTGACTCCTGAGCACTCAAAATCCTGTAGTCGGTGTGATCCAGCTCTCTCCCCTAGCAGGCGTGGCCTCATGCCTCAGTTTTCCTGGTCAATAAAATAGGCACAGGAATGTTCATTCCTCCATTACAGAGAACTCTGTGGATTGCACAGTCATCAAAATTAACACTTGTGTGCTTATGATGTCTGGGTGCTGAGCCGAGTGATCCTGCAGACATGCTCTCCTCTGGCTCTCACTATGAGCTTCAGGCTAGATTTCACAGTTCTGAGTTTAGTGCTAAGGCAGTTGAGGCTCAGATGTGAGAACGTGTCCAAGACTCTCACGGCAGGACCCACCCCGTGTCCCTACCTAGCAGGCGTGAGGACATTTTAGGCAGGAGAGTAATATGCCCCAGGACAAGAATCTTATCCAACTGTGACGGTTGATATCAACTGTCAATTTGATAGGATGTAAAACCAGAGAGAGAAGTGGTTCCCAGTCTTCCTAATGCAACTCTTTAATGTGGTTCCTCATAATAATTTCATTGCTACTTCATAACTAATTATGCTACTGTTAGGAATCGTAAATATCTGTGCTTTCCGATGGCCTTAGGTGACCCCTGTGAAAGGGTTGTTTGATCCCCCCGTCCGCCCAAAACGTTGTGCCCCTTGGGTTGAGAAACACTGCACTAGAGTGGCTGGTAAGGTGGCTCAGCAGGCAAATTGCTTTCTGTGCAAGCCCAACAACCTGAGCTTCATGTGGGGACCCAGAGGAAGAAGCTGGACATAGAGCTTGCATCTGTAATCTCAACAATCCTACTCTGAGGTGTGTGTGTGAGTGTGTATGTGTGTGAAAATAGAAGAACTGCCCAGAAGGGTAGATCAGCTTGCAGGACACAGCAGAACAAAAACAAGAGAGACCCTGCCTCAAGATGGAAGATGAGAACCGACTCCTTAGAGGTGTCCTTTGATGGCTTCACCAACACATCACAGCACCCGTGTGCCAGGATTCAGTCACATACGTTATCATGATTACAAACTTAGGCTCACCCCAGTGACAAACCTCTAGACAAGTCTAGGGAGTTTCTAAGCTGGGTTAGCTGAGATTAGAAGACCCAACCTGAACATAGGTGGTACCATTTCATGGACTAGGAAAAGAGCTGAACCCCAGTGCCCATCTCTCTCTGTGTCCTGACTATAGATGTGATGTCACCAGCTGCCTCAAGTTCCCACCTCCATGCCTTCTGTACCCTCAAACTGTGGACCAGAATGTACCCTTCTTCCTTCCTTAGATTATCAAGTATTTTGCCACAGCAATAAGCAAAGGAATGATACTCTGCCTGGAGAGAGGGGACCGTCCCTTAGAGCAGGAGGCAGAGCAGTGTCTGCAGGATGAAGTCCTGGTGATAATCACTTGGAACCTGTGTCATGATGTCATTAGCCGTGGGCTGCCTGGTAGCTGGGTGGCCCAGGAGCAAAGATTCTGGTTTCTCCAAATACCATGTTCCATTGTAGAAGTGGTTACATAAGATATCTATTAGTTACAAATTGAAGAAAATAATGATTCATAGTATTTAGCAAATACATTGGTGGAGGCCACAGGCTAAAGCGCATCGTGACGTCCTGACTAGGTTTCAGCTGCTATTTGGTGACACTTTGAGCTCTCGGATTGGCAAGAGCTAGTGATCTGCTAAGAATACATTGTAAAAGTTGCTGGACGCTCGTTGGCGTGTCGCAGTTCGTAGTCTTTGGACTCCGACTGTGTGAGGACTAAGATGCCGCGTGGAAGCCGAAGCCGCTCTTCCCGAGTGGCCCCTCCGGCCAGCCGGGCCCCTCAGATGAGGCCTGCTCCCCGACAAGCGCCTGCAGCTCATCCTCCAGCAACAGCAACTGCACCATCTGCAGTTGGCTCACCTGCTGCTGCACCCCGGCAGCCAGGCCTGATGGCCCAGATGGCGACCACTGCAGCCGGTGTGGCTGTGGGCTCTGCAGTGGGCCACACCCTGGGTCATGCTGTCACTGGGGCCTTCAGTGGAGGTGGCAGTGCTGAGCCTGCGAGGCCTGACATCA
>LOJH01013906.1:9813-24500 GCA_001685095.1 Ellobius talpinus | reverse complement strand
TTCATGAAGACCCCCGCTTATTCCTTCAGAACTAGTCTTTAAACATGGATGACTGCTTTTCTAATTCAGCAATACTTTCGAATGTTGGAATATTTCCTCAACTTTTGTGCAACTCATAATAAAACAGCTATGAATATGACACTTGTCAAAGCTAATGTAGTGCCATATTTTCTCCATTGCTTTCTAAACTCCAGACAATCCAAAGAACAATTTATCTAGTCCTGATCATTAGTATTTAACAACTTGCAAGATGTAAATACTCACACTTGGACATTTTTAGATTACAAAATAAAGTCACTTATGCTAGAACACTGAAGGGATGAATAAGTAACTATACAATCATATATTATGGTGGAGTGTTTCCACTGTGCAGGTATTAGATTAATAACTTCAAGAGCGCCCAAATAAAAAAACATAGTAAAATAATGAAGATGTGATAGCTTTGAAGTCACAATTACTCTTAGTTTTGTTTTGTTTTAATTGTGAATTATTTTTTTCAATTTTTGCAACAGATGTATTTAACTATGACTGAGCAAAGTTCCTGAAATTTCATCAATCAGAGCATATTATCTCAATAAGCACAGCACTGGAATATCGGCTCATTTGGTGAAAGAAATTTAGGCACATACAGACCAAAGCATAAGCTTTGGAAGACAAAGAAAAGAGAATACCAAGGAGAAACATCTTTCTCTCTTTAAGAGAATGGAAGTGAGTTGGAGTTTACTCTGCTTTGAATTTGATAGTCTTTGTGAGGATGCAGTAATGGCTTGACAGATAAAAACACTTGCTGCCAACCCTAAAAACCTGTTTGATTCCTAGGACCCACAGAATGGAAGGAGAGATCCAAACACCTCAGTTAGCTCTTACTGTCATTCCTGAATCAATCGTGGTATATGCATGCCCGAGGAGAACCCACTTACACAAGATAAATACATAGATAAATATAAACTTTCAAAAGTCTCTCAAAAGTCTTCATTATATTTCTATTGTGACCTTGTTAATTTATAATCTTTGGACTTTATAAGTCACACAAAAATACACAAAATTATGAGAGTAAGGTTTGTGAAAAACATGTTGAGGGAGGTAATTTTAGAGTTAAAATATTTTGAAAAGGAAGGGGAGTTGGCATTCTCCAATAGCTATTCCCAAAAGACCAACACAGACTAAGTCAACTTGTTTTGAGAACGTACTATACACCTTAAGAAGGAGACCTTCCTAAGTTTAGTAAGTACACATAATATTTTGTCACAATTTTAATACAAATAATAAAATACTACTAGAGGGCAAAGGCACCCAATTCACAACTAGAAATATATTACATTTTCAAATAAGAACTTTCTCTATACCTCTGGTCTACACACACATGTTCACCCCACACATGCTTAAATACACACCCCATCACATACATACAAATAAAAATCTAATTAGCAATATGATTTTGTAAAATTATAGCTTTATATTTTATATTTTCTTGTGCATAAAACCAGAACAGACTTAAAATATGAATTAAGTTTATGAACCTATCCAAAGCACAAATACAAGTTTTGATGTACATTTTGATATATTCTAATTATATATACATATATGTATATATTACATATGTGTGCTGTGGGAAAATGGTCTTGTACCCTGTCACTTATTTTGTATTTTTTTAATAAAATACTGATTGGCTAGTAGCCAACAAGGAAGTATAGGCAAGGTGACCAGACAGGAAAATTCTGGGAAGAAGAAAAGCTGGGTCTGCAATAGTCATAGAGCAAGCAAGATGAGAACTCCTCACTGCTAAAAGGTACCATGCCATGTGGCTAACACAGACAAGAACTGTGAGTTAATGTAAGTTATAAGAGCTAATAAGAAGCCTGAGCTAATAGGCCAAACTGTTTATAATTAATGTAAGCCTATGAGTTTCTTTGGGAGTGAATGGCTGCAGGACCAGGTGGGACAGAAACTTCTGTCAACATATGTGCATATAAGTATATTTCATATTAGATCATATGGATATCTCTAACAGAATACAAGGAGTGATGGGATTATTTAACATTTATGGTATTATATTTAATTGGGTTGACTTCTGATAACTTTAAGAACAACAGTATTTACCAGGTGGTGGTAGTGCACGTCTTTAATCCCAGCACTCAGGAGGCAGAGGAAGGCAGATTGTTGTAAGTTCAAGACCAGCCTGTTCTATAGAGAAAGTTCCAGAACAGGCTCCAAAGCTACAGAGAAACCTTGCCTTGAAAAACGAACAACAAAACAAAACAAAAAAATAGTATTCAAATGGTAAATTCTCTTCTAATGCTGCTAAACTTCTGTTTTATTGTCTTGCTTTGCAATCACTCCACCACTAACCTCAGCATAGAATTTTATCACAGTTTAGGGACATTAACACTGAAAATTCAAAAGCAACCAAAACCAAACTTAATCCACAGAACTCACGATTCTGCAGACCTGGTTTGTTTGTTTGTTTGTTTGTTTTTACATTACTACATCTGTAACCATACCATCTTTAACCTTTTAAATATAAACAAAACTGATGATGGCATGGAGCCGTAGCTACATTTTTATATTTTTGGTCTAATTTGTCATACATTCCAATTTCTGTTTTTCCAAGCTGCTTCTGGTTTTTCTGTTGTATTTACTCACCTACAGTGGATTTTGAAAAGTTTGACAGCTATTAAAATAGAGAATATCAAGAAGGTTAGTTAGTTCCCTTATTAAAACCCCAAAAGACATTGAAATACAAAATGTGGAAAGGTTTCATTACTACTGAATTCATTGAGAAACATCAGATTTGGGTTGGGATTAATATTTTAAGTCGTGTTTTACATATCTGTTCCATACTGAGTGTGCCTATGTATAATGGGCACACTCAGTATGGAACAAATATGTAAATATATAAGCCTGTCATTTTTAAAGTTGGTCTCTTTATAGGTGTCCAAACAACAGAACTTAAGTTTATTAAAAGTGGAACCATGTGGCACGTATCTTCTGAATATTAAATGTGGCTATCTTTCCTCTTCTCAGAAATTAATACCTACATGCAGTGTGCTTATTCATTTGTTCATAAGAAATGTGCCCCAATATGAAATTTTGAATGAATCAATTTACTTATGAAAGCCTTGCAGTAAAAGTACTTTAAATGATGCAAAATGTAAACGTATGTGAATACATGTATATGTATGTGACATTTCCTTTGTTAATGTGTACATGCTTGCACACATGTGTCTGCATTTTGAGTCTTTTAAGATGCTTATGAGTTCATAAAAGGCTTTCATACTTGTATATTCTATTTTGTCCTTTGCTATTATTAGAATCTGATACATGGGGTTCTTAAATGCTGCTTTCTACTTTTAAGAACCTTTGGCTTTTCCAGACTCAAGTTACCTTATTATATAATTTATTGAAAGCCAATAATTACTAAGACATGTGGTGGGCGCTTATCACGAGTAACATACCACTGACTCTATGTATAAGCTAGAATAGGGCAAATGGTACAATTAGAGACAAGTTCTTTGGTGCATAACAATAGAAGCCTTAGTGACACTGTAAGATTAAGAAAAGGCTAAAACATCTTTAAAACTACTCATTACCACCAGTCAAGATGTGCATATTTGACCTTTATGATAATCAGAAGCATCTCCGCTTATGCAGGAGGTGGCTAAATAATCGTCACTTTCAACACAGTTTTCCTTGAAGTGACCTAAGGTTAACGGCTTGATCCTGAAGCTGACACAGACATTGAATCAACTCATCAGCGGTCACCGTGAAAGGCCACCATCTTCATCACCTAGGTTACAGTGACAGGAGAGAATGTTGCATGTTTTTCTCAGCAAAAGACAGAGGAACTTAAGTGCTGACTGCCCTGTACTTTTCAAAGGTTGCAAAATAACCCAGAAACCTTCCCTGAAGTGCAGGTTCACCCTGTGTTGTGATAATAGTGCACCCTGCATCAAAAATAATTGCTCAGTTTATTACCTTGTTGTCTAACTATATTAAATCCTCATCCTAGACTCAGAAATCTCCTCAGGTTGATTTTTCTCTCTTTCCCTGGGATTGCCATTAACCTCAGTCCTTTTATTTGAATTTATGAACAGTTACAGTGAAGAATCTCAAAGCTAAATTGGTATTTTCAAATAACATAAAAGTAACAGCATAATGAGAGCTAACATTGCAACTCTAGCTCTTGAAAAATTAAGTTTTATCATATGGATTAAATGTAAATGTTTCCACAATGTCCCTGCCTACAGTGCTTCAGCTGAAGATGTAGAAATCCATAGTATAAGTATTGTTAGGCATAAATAATGGACATAAAATATCAAATGAAACTAATTTTTGTGTTGAAGAGTTCAACATTCTCCTTTTCCCATAGTAAAACATCACAAGAGATAATCATAAAAAATCAGGCCATATATGTTATGTCTAGATGATTTTAGAGCATGATAATTCATCATATACAGAAAGAATAATTTACCAGTAATGAAAATAATAGCAAGGGGTGACAAATTTTTTATAGGGAGCCAAAGTAAGAATGATTTTAAGTCCCAAAGGCAAAATTCACCAAATATCCGTGACTTGGTTGTCACTTAAATGTGGTCATCCATAATTCCCCTTAATATATACATTAACCTGTATGTACCTAGAAAACAAGGTAACATCCTGCATTTCAGTCATTGTTTTTGCTGAGAAACCTAGAGAGTGCTTCAGGATTCATTATGACATGTGGAATATATAAGCAATAAGGCCTGACAGGAAGTGTGGTTATCACAAGATAATCACACCCCTGGGTCATTACAAAGCACAAGGAACAGTGGCACCCCTTTCATTCCCCCTGGGGTGTGATTACTGAGTAATAAGCACACTTCATGCCATTACCTTAGTGCTTTTCTCGAAAGTCTTTGTAGGGAAGTAAAACTGCATGTTTTCATTGCTTAAAGAAGACAAAGTTGGCAGTTTATAGTATTAATGCTGGCTAATCCAACCCAGTCAGTTTATCCGTACTACACTGCTCTTTAAGAGCGCCTGCCAAGGTCAATCAGAATTCATGAGCATAAAACAGAACCCGCTCCGTATTTGTGCATTCGCAAGTATTGCTACTTCCTCAAAAAGTCCAATACCTAGAAACGACATGTGGAGGAAATCATCTGCCTCCAATGCTAGTACTTTTCTCCATAGTTGCAAATTCAGGTTTACAGAGTGGATTGAGACGATGCAATATAAAGTAGCTGATAGACCAAGTACGGGTCAGCATGGTACTCACAAGGCTTTTCTCTTCACTCCGCTTAGATCCAGCTCCAAATGAGGAGACAACTCAATTTAAAGTGCTCAATCAGATACAGAATCCAACTCCTGTCCCTCAAATTATTGCCTAAGGGTCCCTGTTATGATCTCACAACTTTTCATTCTACATAATAAGTTTTTTATTGCTCAACAGTAGTCTTGTCCCTTTATCCAATATTATGCCATCTTGAGGCAGATAAAACAACCACTGATGAGTCTGTCTTATCTGTAATGGAAACTACTAACTTTACAATATTATCTTGACATAAATTTGGAATATTTATTTCCATAAAATTCTTCATATATTATTCTGATTATACAGGAGGATACTACTGGAAAATTATGCAGCTTATTTAGTTATTCCAATGTTTCTACCCTGATTTCAACAATACACTGTGACTTTATTTAGTCCTCATGTTGCAGTGACAAGAACACCAAACAGACTCATCTTAAGTACAAAGTTTCTGTTGGCTCAGTTTCAGAGGGTATTCACTGCAGAAAAGGTTTGCTGTTTATAGTGCTCCACCTATATCAGCATATCGCTGTGGTGGCTTCCTTAGCAGGTTCTGATGGCAATGCAAGAAGCACACCTTGGAACCTGAGGCAGAGATAACCTAAAAGCCTGTCCCAAGATTTGTGAGAATAGCTTTCCTGTATACTTGCATGAAATGCCATATGACAGTTCATTTTAGGCAGCTTCATGCTTAGTCATTAGACTCTTAGACAGTAGTTTTAAGGCATGTTGCTCATGCAAACAGGTGACAATATAAATTTTTGTCAAGGAGAATGACCTTCCTTGACATCTATCTATCACCACTCTACTCTTCACTGGAGGCATCCTCTAAGTTGGTTGATGAATAAGAACCCTGAGTTTTATTTCAGGATTAGTAAGTATGATCTTGAAATATGTTTAGGACAGATGATGACAGGACAGAGAGTTTTGAAGTCCCAAAATGGAATACTGAGTTCTGTGGGTTACCACTAATGCAACTGAGAGATAAAATAATTGTAGGAGGCTTTCAATCCCATCTCCATATGGACTTTGAAAGGAGCCCATGCTAATGTAGATGTTCATCAGCACTTAGCTCTATTTCCACGAAGGAAATATCCACGTAGTTTTTATTAAATTATAAGAGGATGACATCTCATACCATGATCCATCTTTACTTATTCTCAAAAGGAAAGTTTGCCTGCCTATTTTGGAGAAGTAATTGTCTATGCTTCTATGTAAAATGATAGCAATAATTCACTGAAACTTTGTGATCTGGTAATTTCGGCACTGTGTGTGCTGTAGATGTCTTGGAGGAGGGAATGTACAGTGCTGCCTTCTACCTGACATCAAAGCAGCTATTCCTAACCCCAGCACCTATCACCACCACTAGTATAGACTATTGTCCATTAAACAGAGAAAACCAGGAACCTCCAGTAACCCATTTATATCTACAGCTAAGGGATCCTAGATGTACATTCACTCAACCAACTTGTCTTCAGTCTAGATTTTTCATGTTATGCCATTTTGGTGCCTCTGATGTCTTTTGGAACTTATTTCCTGTGCTGAGTCAGAATCTGCCTCCTGGAAGAAACTGGGACTAGTAAGACCCAATGAGTGAACAAAACTCACAAGGTTCAGGAAGTTCCTGAGGTTTGCAGGATTTACAGTCTCTTTCCCAAGGGTAAAAAAGCAGTAATGACTGCTGGTGTAGCTGTTTGCAAACCCTGCAAGCTGTCAGCAGCTCCAGGAATGGATTTGCCATGAGTCAGAACTCTGTTGGAATGGGTTATTTGTGATGCAGTTGGCTTTAAGACACCCATTCTCTCATGAGTAACCCCTTGCCTCTGCTCATTTAAGCTATCCCAAAGAGCTCCATACTTTACTAAGATAAAATGCATAAAGTCTTTTCTTTGGTCTGTTACTGGTGCCCCCCCAAGTGAAGAGGACATGGGTTTTATATCCCCAATAAATGCCACAAAGGAATAGAAATGTTTTTTTCATAATAATAAGGGGGCCTATGGTGTAAGGAAACAAAATATGCATTAGTGTGTTTCTGATGACATGATTTTAAACATGATAACAGAAGTGTCAAGAGCTTTTGATCACTAAATGACACTAAATGGTTTATGTTTCTGATGGGAATATGCAAATGATACATGGTACATAAAAAAAAGTGGATGTATACATTGTGAATTTGGATAAACTGATTTTCCCCCCTGTTTTATATACGCTAGTTCATTCACTTGAATTTTGGAATTATCTTTTTATAGCTATATAAAGCCTGCTCCTGTACAGCATACTAGATCATTTTGTGGAGCTGCAGAACCAGTCATTTTTCTGTTTTTTTTATCACACATTAAATTCAAAATGCAACTTGAAAAGGAAAATTATCTGACTAATTTAGAACTGTTCAGGGAGCTGAGAGTAGATTTCAGCTGTTTGGTGTAGAAAACGTCATGGGTACAAAGTTCAACTCACCCCTCAGGTTCCATTGCCTGTTCTGCTATTCAGGACCACGCCAGGTTGTTTCCAATTTGAGTGTTTGTAACTCATTAAAAATCTCCCCTCATGCCCTAGCAAGGCTGGCTCTTATATCCAGGTCTCAGTTCAAATGACACTTCATCCTTGAGTCGTTCCTGATTTGTAATCTGTCACCCTGCCAGCCACTATATTGTCAGCCTCTTTTATTTCCTTTACATTACTGAATACTCTCTTTTTTAATTATCAGCAATATGTCTATAGTCCATATCAGTCATTTACTGTGACTCAGGCTTTGAAATGTGAGACCATTCTGCTTTGTCTACTCCTCCTTCCTCTGCCTAATCCAATGCTGACACACAGTAGATGATATTTTATGATACATATCTTTGTGGAATGAGTGAATGAATATATTGATTTAAGGCAAAGAAGACAGAAAGCAATGTAAAGAGAGTATGACTTAATCAAAAACTGGAAAGCACGAATAATTCTGTGAGCTGCAGTGTGCAGTCCGTATGAGAAGGGAGAATTTGAAATGAGAACATGGTGCTAGGCTGTGGGGGGTTCGAACCTCTAGAGTAGGTGATTTTACTTTCGCCCGGAGGTAAGGGGAATGCTTCTAACAAGGTTGACATAATAACATACTATTTTAAGAAAATTAAGTGGGAATAATACAAAAAAATTAGGGTGAGGGTTGGGGAGCTCAAACAGAAGCAGGCATCAGTTGGGAATAATAGCAGTGACAGTATTGCTGGGCTACTATACTGCGGAGTGTCAGTCATCCCACCAGGAAGGAGACTCAGCTTGGAAAGAAGTTCCATCTTCTTTAGCAGGGCCCATTCAACTGTCTTACCTAATCAAATAATAGTACTGATGAACTGGAGAGTAATTTTCTGTCTCTTTAGTGCCATTTTCTTTCATTATTATTTACAAATACCTTCTTCTGAGTTTTTTTTTTTCCAGGTAAAATCGTTGTATCTGCAGGAGCCTGATATATCCCAGATTATGTGTGAAGCCAGTTACACATTAGTAAATCATCCCCCTGTCTTGGAGGAGGCTATTTGCTAAATAAACCTAGAAAAGGCTCAGCATTGCTTTGAATGAGGAGCCATCCTTGCGGACTTCATTTTCCTGTAGGCAGATGTGGACATCCAGGCCTCATCCTATTTTAATTCATCATTTGATTTAAAATAGAGACTAATGGTCCTGGGACCTCTGATCTTTCCACCCACAGAGATTTGTGGTTCACTATTTGTTGTGCTCAGTTTTGCTCCTGTAGTTGCCTATGGCAGGTTAAAAGCTGGGGTCAGCCCAGGTGGCCAGCACAGGACTTGTCTTGTGGAGATTACTCCTAGCCCATCCTCGGTCCCTGAATAAAAATTCCCAAACCGTTCAATTGACACCAGCATTTCTAGGCCAGTCTTTTTTTTTCCACTCTGAATATCTGCCTCGATTTTCAAGGACTGTTCGGTGTTCATTCTGTCCAGTGGGTTCCTAACCCTGGCAGAACTCAGCTCTCTGATGCTGAGAACCATGCAGTTGCTGTAGGGAAACCAAACAGTCCTGACATTTCTCCTTACCAGGTTTCACTTACAGTTCATTTCAGTGGGTGACAATTAGAAGAAACAAGGAAGGGCTTTGTTTGGTTTTGCCAGACTCATTTCAAGGAACACTACACGCAGCCTGCCTGCTCTTGTTGGGTTAAAGAAAATTTTTCCACTCCTCTTGCAGCTTCATCGTAATGGAAAATCTCTCCGGGTGCCAAAACCACCAGCAATATGCAAACGCCAAAGACTTTGGCACTCGACTTGTGTACATTTCTCTCACTTGAGTTGATCAGCCACGAGTTAAAGTGTCATGGGCCTCTGGAAATGGGACAGGATCAGTCAACTTCAGTTTGCCCCCGAACTCTCTTGACAAGCAAAAGGAAGTTTCCCGAATTGCAAGGCGAACAGTTTCACGTGGGAACTCAGGCGGTGGTGGCAGAATTTGGTCCCCTTTGCTCGGAAGCTCGCAATGCCAACAGTTTGTGACGGTTATTAAAGATAACTTGGAAAGTTAAAACGACCAAGAATGCCATTGTGGCTTCTAATGCTGTTTTGACATCGCTTACTAGAACTTTCTATGAGGTCGGTTCAGAGATATTATTACTGGTGTGTAGTATTGTTAGCTAAATTACAGTATGCCTCTCATTCAATTTCACACTGGGGAAAATTGAAAACTTCTAATAGACAAGGAAATTATTATGTAAGAACTTACATGGTACAAAGAAATCCAAGAACTAAACGATTCATCTTGGGTATTCTGAAAGACACCTTATTATTAGTCTAATACATAAATAACAGGAATGCTTTATCCTCTATCTACGAGTGACTTTATCTGGATAAATCAGCCACTGGGATCATATTTATAAATTCATAGACATAATTTAATTATGAAATATTCATTAAGATTTCCTTGTATGAAAGTGTAGAAATTTACTCCACACTTGAAGTTTAAGGAAAAACCCCCAGTTCAATGAAAGGATTGGCTTTTCCTTTTATAGGATTTGCAGTACATATTGGTGGGTATAGTTCACATTAGCATCCGGTGACACTGCTTTGTCTGTAAACATCTCTAGCTGTCAACAGAATGTCCTGAGGCAACTGCATCCCAATTCTATAACTATCTTCTCTCCTTTTAGAATACACGAGGGCCTCATTTTCCATTGGCAAAGCATGAAATCAAGTAAGAATGCCATGCTGACACCGTGTGCAAACAAGTAGCCGTTGTTCGGCCTCAGAATGCTTCGTAAAGTAACAGATAAATTAAATTTCCTTGTTCAAGCAAGGAGCGAGGAAATCAAGACCTTTTATTTAAAAATTAAGGTTTTCTTCACAGAACTAAAAGGGCTGTGAAATTCAAGCCAGTTTGTTCACCGCTTTGCATGTGTGACTGGACCATTTTTCTGTGCCTTACAGTGGGATTGCTTTCTAAGAGGAGTGAGGAGAGATCACAGTACTTTAACTTCATCATCATCAGTATTTGGAAATTATCAGATTAACAAGGTGGTAAAGAGGCTATGACTTGAATCCAACAGCATCAGCTCTCATTCAAAACTGTGTAGAGAACGGATGTAGAAACCAAGTGTTCATTTATTCATTGTTTGGGTACAGTGGAATAGGCAGTCAATATAAACAGGAATCCTGAAAAAATGATGTTATAAAATATACTAAATGATGCCTTCAAGATTTTCCTACCCTCTATGGAACACATCTGAGTCTGACAGACTCTTTGAAATTATCAATTCCATGATGCCCTTAGAAGGGGCTAGCACTGGCATGTATTTAAAATGCATTCAAGACACAAGTCTCTCCCGCTGGAGGAACTGCAGAAAGCTCCATTTAACATCCGTAAGATTACTGAAACACTTAAATTATCACTCTCTAGATAAGTCCCACGTTTCTTCAACTTCAGTGTATTTTTAAACATTCTTATTACATAATGTACAACTTACTTAGCACGTTGCATTCATATGCCTGACTGTAAAATAACTTGCTGTAATTTAAGCAAATATATTTTAAATAAAAGGTAGCTAAGACCACTAATCCCTATTGCATTGCATGCAGGGAAAGCTTCCAGAAAAATGGGTTTCCCAGGCAGCCAAAGACCATAGAGTTTCCCCTTAAGAAATGCCATAAGCTATGATTCCCTTCCATGTATTTCAATATATCTGACTGAAAAATTTCAACAATTATGTGATGTTATGAAAAAATTAGAGTAAAAATAAAGATTAAGAAAAAAAAGAAACACTTATTCTTTTTCCTATTTCATTTCCAAGTGATAACACTCAATGTAATAGTCATGCTTCACATATTCAATTAAACAAAAAGAGATTTGGTAAGTTAAAATTGACATTTAATATACTACATATGTTTAAGGGTTGTAATTTGATAAGACTGAATGGTGCATGCATAGGTGAAGGTACCATCATAACCAAGAAAATGAAAATATTACCACTCCACATCTTGCCTTATATTGCTTTTAAATCCATCTCTCCCAGCCCGCCATTTGGAACTATGTAAAAATGGAGCAAAATTACACACAAACATGTTAGTACATGTTACAAAGAAAATGCTTGAACAGGTACTGGCTTTGTTCCACATATCTAGAATTTTACATAAATAGACTCATCACTTTCCAGGCTTTTGTTGCTGTTGTTCACTTCCTTTTTCTCAAGCAATTATGCTGAAATTCACAGCAATATTTAACTCTTTTTATTATATGGAATTTCATTTTATGAATGTACTCCATTTTGTTTATTGAGCACCTACTGATGGACATTTGTGTTGCCAAGCACAGTGAGCATTCATGTTTAACTCTTGATAGAACATGCACTGCTATTTCCTTTGGGTAATTGCCCAAACTTAGAATATCTGGGTTATTTAGTACTGGCATATTTTATTGGTTGAAGTAGATACCAAACTACTTTCCAAAATAATTGATCTTTACAACTATTCTGGAGACCTGAGGGAGATTCAGTCCACATGTATTTTCACCCATGCTTGTTGTCACCAGCATCTTTTCTCATCCTTTGAATGATGATGTATAGATATCTTATTATATTGTTAATTGGCATTTTGTTACTAATAAATTAGGTTTAGTAATTTTCATGCATGGAGATGTTAATTTTGATAATCATTTACATATTCAGGATATAAGTTTCTTAATTAGAGGTTGGAAATATAAGTATTTTTAAGTGTTTGGTGATAGAGAAAAGCTTAGTCCCAAAGAACAAGTGCTAGAATATAAGGCTACTTATGGCTGATTCATCTCTGGCACATAGTACATTTCTTTCTTTTTATTTAAAGAACTCTGTATCTAAGCCAAAAGCATCCCTTGCTCCCTATGCCCTGTGAGAGGCCTAAAATGGCACATGGTAGTTTCTTCAACTTTAATTTTGTTCTTCTGTGATTCACTTTTCTCCCACCAAGCATTGACTATGCTTCTATTGAAAGTTCCCTGAAATTGGAACTGTTCAACATCAATCTCGCTTATTAGAGCTTGGCTCTAGGAAGCACTCAACAAAGATGCAGTGACTGAGATGAAATGTACTCTCCCTGTTCAGTCACGATGTGCATTGCAAAGCTCAACCATCACAATTTCCCACTTCTTCTGCTAGGCAGCAGTAAGCCGTGTCATTCCTGGCCAGAGAGATGAGCATAGAGATCGTCCCAAAGGGACCTGGAGTAATATTTCATTTGTATTTTAATAATAAATTTTGCCTGAAGATCAGAGAGTAGAACATCCACTCTGCTCAACCTTACAGACCAGGCAGTGGTGACACACACCTCTAATCCCAGTAGCCACACTAGTTTGCTATAGAAACTGGGTGGTAGTGGCGCACGCCTTTAATCCTAGTATTAGAGAGAAATATAAGACAGAAGGAGACAGACTTTACACGTAGTCTTATTCTGAGGATTCCTGGATGAAGAATCACCATTTCGGACTGAGTAGAGGTAAGAGCCAGTGGCTGGATGTTTTGCTTTTCTGACCTTCATGTTGAGCCCCAATATCTGCCTCTGGATTTTTATTAATGGTACTACAGGGACCCTTACTAATACTGTCACTAAAGAAACATCAGATTGTCTCTGAAATGAGTACACAAAGAGAAAATAAAACATTACAAACACGTATGTATTATGAATTCCAGAAGTGATCTCAGCCATTCCATTCTACTTCTGGTAATGTGGGGCAGATGTGGCCACCTGTGAGAGTGCACGCTTGTCATAAGAAAACTTCATATCCATGTGTACTCAGTACATGAGTAAATAAAAACGCAGCTTTAATTCATGCAAATGGAAACGTGGCCCCAGAAAGATCAGATGCCCTGATCAGTTGATGTGCACTGCATTTGTATATCTAGCCACAGTGATGATAGTCCTAATATCATAGTCCTAATACTCACTGAGCCCATGTAGGCCCTGGTAATGGGAAGAAGATGTAGACATTGGAATTCAAGTGTATCTTCATGAACTACCAGTCCCTTGAGTGGAAGAGTTTGCCTGGGAATCCTGTGCTTTAAGAACTAGTGTGTCTTGGCACATTACACTTCTCTCCTCCAAAGCAAAAGATGGAGCTTTTATTTCCCAGATATATAAATCCTACTTCTTTTCACTAGCGATGAGCAATCTCAAGACAGTGTCAAATAACAAGAATGCAGCTCCATTGTGATCTTGTTACTGGATAACAGAACAAAGTCTTGGTGGTGGTGTGATTATTGTCTTTGCATTCACACAGGGTCATACTCTCTCTAATCATTACTTTTCAGAAGGCCGGATCTGAAG
The DNA here is from genome assembly GCA_001685095.1 of Ellobius talpinus. Taxonomy (NCBI): domain Eukaryota; kingdom Metazoa; phylum Chordata; class Mammalia; order Rodentia; family Cricetidae; genus Ellobius; species Ellobius talpinus. The sequence goes on along the minus strand of LOJH01013906.1, from coordinate 10,427 downwards.
TACGGAACACTCTCATTACTGCCAAGACCAGCCTCGTTCCATGAACATCCACTGACACATTTCTAAACAGTGACTGTTCTTCTCCCTCCAGGTAGGATGTCATCAGCAAAAGAAAGCAACTGTGCTTCCCGAAACTCCAATCCAAGGAGCTTGGAGCATCCCTCAGGAGCTTCTCTAACTCAAATGTAGACAACAAACTCAGCTTCCACACTTTCTCATGCTTCAGTTCAGCCTTCTTGCTTCTGACCACAGGGATTTCAAACAGACACTCTCTCTGATTTATTTTGTGCTTAAAAACAATATTTATTATGAATGCATGAGACATACTCATATTTACTGTGTCCTCATGCCAAATTCAATGAAAATTATCAATTAATATAAGGCTAGATAATTGGAACCCAAGCATAGTCCCTTATCATTCAAGCATAAAATTTCAAATTTAAGGAGGAAGACTTGTGGAGTTCTATTTTGGAAGCGGTATTTAAAATAAAAGGAGATTAGAATGCAGCACTTCAATTGCCCAAATAATTTGTTATTATTAAGAAGCCATTTTGAACATTTTATGTAGTGTGTGTGTGTGTGTGTGTGTGTGTGTGTGAGAGAGAGAGAGAGAG
>LOJH01013905.1:4279-16058 GCA_001685095.1 Ellobius talpinus | reverse complement strand
TCAGAACTGCTGCTTTGGGGGGGTCCCTGCCCCATCTGTCCAGTGTCTATCTTTTTCATCATTTATATACTATGAACTAGTAACTAAACTAAACCAAACCCTTCGAAAATGTTCGGAAGGCTAACCTGTTTTAAGACTCCTGAGAAGTGACAGACTGAATTCCACCAGGTTGTCATCTGCCTGAGTGAGGCTTTCACTCACCGGTCCCGTCTCCTGCCTACTTGTCCGTCTTGACTCCCCTAAGTGTTGGGGACTTTGGGCCCCCTGCCTGCCGGAGTAAACAGCTTGTTTTCCTATGCTTGCAGCTGCTCTGAGTAAACAACTTGTTTTGTAGCTACTCTGAGCACAAGACCTGCAGGAGTTCCTGATGGCAGGGGAGTGGTTTCTGGTGGGCTTGCAGCTGAGAGTTAGGGCATGGTCATTAGTCAAGGTGACCCTATATAAACTGCCCTGAAACACACTAAAGGGGGCATTCTTGGAGAGTTCTTGGTGTTACCCCTCCCTCTCCTCCCACCATGTGTGTGTGTGTTTCAATCTCCAGGCCCTTGGCCAACTCGCGAACCATACTGTAGCGCATAGTGCATAAAGCAGGCCTGTGCTACACCTAAGTATTCTCTCCACAACATGAACTGAAGACAAATGGCGTTGTGGGGTACCTTAGTCTGAGGAGTGGGACTCGAACCATGGCAGAGACAGAGAGGCAGGAAAAGGGTCCCGGGAGCTCTCCCTGACAACGCCTTCTCCGGGTCCCTTTTGTTCATCTCAGCAAGTACATGAACACCTAGTACGCGTGCCAATCAGAACATTCCTTCTGCTCCTTTTGACCTGTCACATTAAAGGTTATTAAAATTTCATTCAATATGAGTTTGATAGTCAAATGCCAGCCTCTCCTGACAGGTTATGAATAGCTGCTCTGAGTCCAATTTGAGGTTTGGATTTAAAAAGGAAAAAAAAAGTAAGTTCCCAGCCATCCATCTGTGATTGAATCTGAGACTCGTCCCCTCCTCCCCCGAAACCCATCATCGGTGGCCATTAGTACTTCTCCCTACTCACAAAATATTGTGTATGAAGCTTTAATGTCCCCCGGGGAAGTAAGACCATTACAGGGGAAGAAGAAGAAGAAAAAAAGACATATTTCCATTTCTGTTCCAATATGCACAACCTAATTAAGATTTTATAAACATCCACCCGGCAGGAAAACACATGTACACACTCATGCACACCTAAATTAGCAGGGCAAATAGAGCCTGGATTAAGGGCTTTTCTTGCTGCTTTCTGGCCAGGGTTAATTAGGTGTCTGGTGTGGGGCAGTGTCATGTTGGCTCCCTGTGTCTGAGTCATTGGACGTCTACTCCTTTTCCTGGGAATCTCACTGTCTCCTCTTCTTTCCCCAAAGCATCCCACCTCTTGTCCTTTACTCTTGTTCTGGACCCCTCCCCACTGACTTCCACTTGGAACCTCTCACCAGGAGCCAGCTACTGTGGATTGGGGCCTGGCACAACCCTACTTGTGGCATTGCCCGGCTGGTTGCAGCAGAGTCCTGCCCACATCCTCTAAAGCCCAGGCACTGGAGACAGTGAGAACAGGCTGCCTGTGGAACCCTGGTTCCCGGAGTGGCAACTCGGGATGCGGTGCGAGGGGCTGTTCATCCCCTGCCGATTTCTTCTCTGTCTGCTGGGGGAAAATACAGCAACTAATTAGCTTCCTCCCTCTTTGTGTGTTCCTGGGGCTGCTGGGGAAAGATTTCCTTCTGACGAATAGAAAAATAAAGCAGCGAATTTTGGGGAGTGGAGGACGCAGGAGTTGAGAGGACATGATTGAGGGACAGGAAGCTGAGCGAAAGAAGGTCTTGTCTTCTAAAGTCAGTGTGAGCACCTAGGGATGGAGAGAAAGGACAAGAACCCACCAGACTTATCTAAGTAGGAAGCCTGGCTTCTCTATCCCGCTGGGGAAAAGCTCCACCGGGTAGTACTGAGCAAAGCTCCAAGAACCAGGTGAAAAGAACCTCATAAAAGCCACCCAAGATGGATTTCGAGGAAGAGCAAAGCTGGGCTACAGAAGAGGCAGGCATACAATGTGAGTGTGTGTGTTCCAGTTACCACCAATGATGGTGCTACCCTCAGTTGGACCCAGCACTCTGCATCTTTTGTCCGTACCAAGGGTGGCGTTCTAAGCATCCTGTGCCAGGCCTGTCCTCACTCGGGGTCCAGGGAGGTATCACTGAAACTTCAAGGCTGATGATTCCATTTGAACGGCGGTAAACTGAGGCTTTGGAGGCTGTAAGAACTCACTCAGACTCGCACTGCTCTGCTCCCAAGAGACAGAAAGCACTAGCCAGCCAAAGCCAAAGAAATGGATGCTAAAGAGAGCAAAAAGGCAGCTGGGCAGACACAAGGAGCTGCTGGTTCTTTCAATTCAAGGGTAACTGAGAGGCTTAGTGCTACCGGCTGATCAAGCCATGAACACCTGCTGCAGCCTCTTTCTTCCTGTCGCTGGAAGGGAAAAGGCAAGCCTAACAGACTCCCTAGATGCCCAATTCCACGAGAATCACGGACCCCGTTCTCGCTTCCCCTGAGGAAGTTTATAAGGCTCAGGTTGACAGACAGACTTCTAGACACCAGACGGCTGTAGCCTGTGACACGTCCCCCTCACCTGTATGATGGACACCTCTTAACTAGATGTGCCCCCACTTCGCCTACGTCTTCAGAGTTACAGATTCGGCCCTGGAATTCCCTCCCTTCCCCCTGCCACCCAGGAACTGGGGATAGGCTCATAGTGTGGATCAAACACCAATGACATGGCATAAAAACCTTCACCCTCCATAAGGAGCCCCCACCCCGGCTCTGCCTACTGAGCTGAGAGCTCCTGAGAGCTCCTGAGAGCTCCTGCCATGCTGCTGTCTGTCTGTCCCATCTGTCTGTCTATGGTACTAATAGAAATTCTAATAAACCTCTTAACCCCAAATGACAATCCATCTCAGTCTCTTCCTTGAACCCCAAACCCCCAAACCTTTCCATAACGTCTCAAGTATATCTCCTAACACAGAGGAGTCTGGACAGGAAACAGCCACTTAGGAAAACGTGATGGGCAGACAGCTGGATTAAGGTTGCCAGCAGTTCCAAGGTAAGCACAGGATGCCTGACTGGCATCCAGAACTTGGTAGTCTAGCATCCCTCTGACTGGTGCAGATACCCACCTGTATACCCTGAGGTGCTCAGAGACCACCACTCTGCTCCCCCAACTCCAGCTGAAGAAAGCACAAAAGCAGCCACCCCGTGAATTAGCTCAAGTGACATTCACTTCTTATACACATGTTTACAACCAGGGCCAGATGGTGAAGTGTTGGATCCGGTCCAACTCCACTCGAGTGAGCTTAACTGAGCCCAGCTTTGCTTGTGGCCCAGGGTGGCAGCAAAGGAGGGGGTTAGCCCTTCCTCAGATGCCCATCCTCCACACACTCCTGATCCTAGAGGGTATTAGTGAGCCATCACCTGAAGCTGCTGAGGCTCACCAGCTGTCAGGACGTCTTAGCAAATCTTCTGAAACGCCTCAGACAGAAGAAAGACACAGAGCCCACTCTGATATCTTGAATTTCTTCCTTTCCTTCTTTTTTTTAAACATAAGTAAATAAATAAAGAAATCTCACTTGATGGGAAAGAGTTTGCGAACAATCACAGACAACAGTGTTTATGCTGCCAAAGGATTTGTACTGGCAGGAAGAGAGGGTGGGCAGATCACAGAGAGCCATTGTTTCCCAAACTCTGAAGGCGGCCTCAAGTGACTTGATAGAGAAGAGGGAGGAGGGAAGGAGCTGACAGAATGCCAGAGAGAGAGTTTGGGGGAGGTCTTCTTCCCCTAGTGAAGTGATTGGCCCATGGGGTGTAGCCTCCCATGGCGCCAAGAGGAAGAGGGCTGCCTAGGTCTGAGGAGCCCAAGCCCTAGCTGATAAGCCTGACAGGGTGACTGGGGGAGCTGTGAGCTGTGGAGTAGGGAGAACCAGCCAGACCTTACTCCCCTGCAACTCACACCCCAAAAACATCTCGGGTAAAATGAAGCCCATGATAGACAGATACCACAGACACAAAAGCAACTAAGGGAGGGATGGGGAAAGAGTAAGAATAGGAAAGGGGGCGGGGCTGGAGAGATGGCTCAGCCGATAAGAGCACTGGCTGCTCTTCAGGAAGTCCTGAGTTCAATTCCCAGCAACCACATGGTGGTTCACAACCATCTGTAATGAGACCTGGTACCCTCTTCTGGTATGCAGGCAGAACATTGTATAAATAATAAATAAAATCTTAAATTAAAAAAAAGAAGAGAAGAGGGCAAGGAGGAAAGGGCGAGGGAAGGAGAGAAGGAGGGAGAGAAGGAGGGAAGTTGGAAAGAAAGAAGAGAGAAACAAAAATTTCACAAGTTTCGAGGTCTTAGGACCCCCTCAGTTCAAAGTTGGTCTTAATACCCACTCAGCAGCCTGCCCCTGTCCAGTGCCTCCCCTCTGTATCCAAAGAGCTGGCTGTTTCTGACAAAATCTTTCCTTCGTTTTATTTTCTCACTTGACTTCCCAAGGTTCTGCTGAGTCCCAGCTACAGGATGGTATCAATGACCTAGGGACTCCTTAAGTATTGGACAGATGAATGAATGCATGAATGGATGAATGGCCCAAACCTCTATTTATGCTGTTCACAGAGGTGCTACTGGGAGTGTCTAGCCACACTCCTGTTTGTTCCTGGGATCCAGCCCAGAACAGGGTGTGCGGGATGAGGGGGGGAACAGCCCAGCTTGTCGTTATTGCCAGGCTAATGAGCTGGGACTAAGAAACAATGTAAGGACTATGGGACAGAGGGCGAGGCTGGAGACTCTTCCAGACATGATTATTTAGAAGACTCTGAAGTCGAGAGTGAGCTGGGTTTCATTACTGGATAATGAGCCCGAATGCCAGAAGAAAGAGTTGGTTGGTTGGAAAAGAGAAAGAGTCTCTCTCACCCTCCTGTATCAGGCAGGAGCCAAGGAAATTGGGTGTCTCAGAGGAGACAGGCTTCCGGCCCACAAGCCAATCTGATGGAGATAATGAAGGGGCGAAAGGTACAGACAGGCATCTCTATCTCTCTCTAAAGAGAATAGAAGCAGCTGTGCCTCAGGCCAAGCTAACCTGTGCTTCCGGCTGCAGCTGCAGACAATTTGAAGGTCCAAGCTGGTGTAGGAGGCCCTTCTGTAATTGTGTTGCTTTCACTGGTTATTAAAGAAACTGCCTTGGCCTAGTTCATAGGGAGGAACTCAGGTAGGCGGGGAAAAGAGAACTGAATGCTGGGAGGAAGAAGGGCAGAGTTCTCCTGCCCGAGACGGACGCTGGTTAGACTCATGCCGGTAAGCCACAGTCAAGTGGCGATCCACATTAATGGAGATGGGTTAAACTAATATGTGAGAGTTAGCCAATAAGAGGTTAGAGCTAATGGGCCAAACAGTGTTTATATGAATACAGTTTCTGTGTGATTATTTCGGGTGTAAGCTAGCAGGGTGGCCGGGACAAACAAGGGGCCCCACTCCTCCTACTACACCAAGCTCTTTGGTGATCTTCCCACATGGCCTTCCCTGTAGCCTGCAGCATGCAGCCTGCAACCTGAGCATTTGTGTCCTAGGTGTAGACAGAGGCTGGGAGCCTGGACCAGTCACCCCCCTAGAATCAGCTCTACTGTCCTCAAAGGTCTTCCTCGGCAAGAGGTGTGTCCCAAAGGAGGAGAGAGGAGGTAGGAGTCATCCCAGCATGGCACTGTCCTGCACGCTTTGTAGATACCCTAACGGGGTGTGTTACAATTTGTGCACATGTGTTTGCATTCTGTTTCCAGATGATGGGGATGTTTGGGAGGCTGGACCCTTTCTAACATGAGGCCTAGCTGCCAGGACCATAGAAGTGGGGCAAATAGATATGGCCAGCTCAATTTCGGGGCAAGCACCCTGATTCCTGGTCAGCCTTGTGTAACTATAAACAGCCGCTGCAAGCTCCTATCACCACAGTGAGCCATTCCCTATCAGCCTCTTGATGGATGGATCATATTCCCTCAAACCACAAGCCCAGACAGGTCCTTCCTCCCTCATGCTGCCTCTGTCCAGTGTTCTGTCTCAGCAATGAGGAAAGAAAGGGCTACACACGATCACTGGTTGTAGCCACTTAGAATAGAGAGAGCGATACAGCCTGCCTGGACAGAGAACCTTTTCTAGAATTTGAAAATCAATGAGAATTTGAAATAAAAATGAGCATCCCAAGAAACATCTGGATTTCAGTGGCAAGCATCTTGTTTAGCATAATTATATCCCAATGGGACATACTAAGGAAAAAATGATTCACTGTCAGAAATTCCAATTTAACCAGGCAGTCTGTGTTCTTATCTGGCAATCCCATGATGGCTCCCCTCTGAGGTCCACCCTCCCTGCCACCCGCTGTCCCCTGCAGGAGGACAGATGAGGAAGACAAGAGTATAAGACAGTTAAGTGTCTCTGTGTCAGCCTCCAAGAGAAGCAAAGGCAGATGTGGTCCTAGTTACCACTGCTGGGCAGCAAACCACTCCCAAACTTGGCAGTTTAAAATGACCATCTTGTTATACTCGGAGTGTTCTGGATTGATTTCTCTGTTGCTCTGAGAAACACCATGGCCAAAAGCAGCTTTGGGAAGGAAGGATTTATGTGACTTACATTTCCACATTAGAGTCCATCATTGAGGGAAATCAGAGCAGGAACTCAAGGCAGGAACCTGTAGGCAGGAACTGAAGCAGAAAAAAACACTGCTTGCTGGCTTACTCCCAGGCTCACACAGAGTTACTTTTCTTATAGCGCCCTCAGTGAGCTGGGCCCTCCCACAGAAGTTGTTACTCAAAAAAATACCCATACAGATGTGCCCACAAGCCAATTAGAGATAAATCCTTGATTGAGATTCCTTCTTCCCAGATGTTCCTAGATTTGTGTCAAGTTGGCAAAAAACCTAACTAGCACCCAGACGACTCTGGGAATTTGGGCTGCCCATAGTTGCCCATAGTAGGAGAGGCCTTGACTCTAGGGGTTGGGGGATTCCTCTGGGAGTGTTCAGTGGTTGAGATGCTCAAGGGCTGGAGACTAGACTCTCCTGGTGAGGTGTTCCTTCCCTGGCAGATGCTTTGACCTGCAACCTCAGCTGAGCTCCCCCTAGGAACATGAGGCCATGAATTACTGTGTGAGCGCCCCCTCATGGCAGCCTCTGGTTGGTGCAGCCTCTTAGAAAGCAGCCCCAATGCATGGGAACAGGAGTGGTCAAGCCTATTTGGAGCCAGCCTCAGAGTCTCATGGCATTACCTCTGCCATCACCCATTTATGAGGAATAGGAAGGCTTGGGGTTTGGGGTTTGAGGGGGACACGAAGACAGATTGTCCTTTTGTGTAAGAGATGTGTTAGAATTGCCACTAACGCCATAGACGGACAGAAAGACAGCAGTAGCATAATGAGGGTTCTAAGGAGAGATCAGGCCCACACTGGGAATGTTAGCAAGGGCCACACCATTTTGTCAAGTTCCTTCATTTTGGTTCAACTGTGATGAGTCCTTGATTTCTGCAAGTTCAATGGGCTACTCATCAATCACATGCCGTAGAACCTCCCCTCTCTTCGACAACCAATAAGAAGGGACCCACATTCTGCACATGGGTGAATTCTCAGAGCTCACACCATGCAGCTGGCTGACTGTCCATCTGTGGCACTAACTAATAACTTATCTAATAAACTTCTTACTAAAGGGACAATCCTCCCCAGTGTCCCTTGAGTCCCAAACCTGACACCTTTTAGGAATGAGGTCACCAGTTCATCCAGGATCAAGGAAAGACTGCCACCGCAATGATTTAAATCTGAACTGGGACTCCACAGGCTCATGTGTTTGGTCACCAGCTAGCAATGCCATTTTGGAAGGTTCTGGAACTTTGGGAGGTGGGGCCTAGCTAGAGGAAATAAGTTCACTGGGGATGAGATTTAAGGGGATATTATACTTGGCCATGTTCTGACTCATGTTCTCTGCTTCCTGGCTGTCCATTACACTCTTCTGGCCTTGACAGACAAAACCTTGTGACATGAGCCCCAAGAAGCCATTCCTCCCTCTCGGTTTTTCTGCTGGGTGTTTAGTCAACACAAAAGGGCAGCCATCTTCTCAGTGGCACAGACTCTGTGCGTGTGTTTCTAACCATTGGCCGTGAAGCAGAGAAGAAATAGGAGGAAGCATGCAGCGGGCACAGGCTCGCCTAGGGGTAGTGGGGCCAAATAAGTTCAGGTGGCAACGAAGGACCCTGAAGGAGGCAGGGGTGGAAAAAAGCTTAGGGCAGAGGTAGATCCACATGGCCTCTGGATGTGAGGGCGGGCAGAGCGGGTACAGAGGTCACCCCAGATGTTGAGGATCCAGTTCTGGAAGATTCCATGGCCCCCGGCGAGAGGAAACAATGAGGGATGAGAGTAGTCAGAAAACATCAGAACTGCTCCAGGCTGTGGATGGCTTACATTGCGCTTCAACAAAATCTGTCTGCTGCTGCAATTGCGTGTGACTGGCACCATCTGCGCAGATCCGGCTCACAGTCCCCCAGGCTCCCTCTCCACTCCCACCCATCTGCACGACAGCATCCTGGCATTTCCCCATCTCCACTAGAGAACAAAAACATCTGCCTACAATGAAGCCCCGCCTCCCATTGCTGCCCAAGATGGATAGGAGACTGAGTTCACAAACCCCTGAACGACCTTGATTTGAGGCCAGAGGTTACAAGTAGGGACCTCAGGGGAGTCCAGATTGTGGTCAGAATGGAAGGAGGAGGGGACCAAAGGGCAGTGGAAGGCCCCAGCTTCTACAGTGTAAGCCCCACCCTTTCAGATCCTAACCCTACTTTTGAGAGGAATGGAACAACCTTGACTCCAAACCTTTTTGCCTCAGAGTCGTGGATGCTCCCAGCAGCCTCCTCCCTGGCATCTGCCTGTGGGAAACCAGAAAGCAAGCAAGCCCCACGGTTGTCTGCAGTGGTGGGAGGCAGGAGCCACATGGAGAGCGTGCCTTTTGAAGCTGCCGTTAATTGGATTTTACAGCATCCCTCTCGCGCCTGCCCTGTCCTTATTAAATGGCAGAGAGGAGAGGAGGCAAGAAGCTGCTGATCACAGCTGGGAAGGAAGGTTAGGACGGTGGCGAAAGTAATCAGTGCTCAGCCTCCCCCAACATTCAGACTGCCCTGCAAGGGCTCAAACAGCCCTGAGACCTCTGGGAGAACACAGAGAGGCGAGCTGCCTCTGTTACTCGTTTTTCATTCCTGGGAGAGTGTTACCTCACCATGGCCTCCAGAACCACGTTTGTGTGTGTTAGTATGTGTGCACACACACCCATAGGCATTCACACCTGGCTAGGTGATGAACTACGGTGACCTGACACCCACACACAAGCCTGGGTGTGCGGGACTCAGATCTGCTATCTGTATTTTGGTTTGAATGGAGTATCGCCTCCAGAAGCCAAGCCACCCCAGGACGTTACTGATGACTGCACGGTTAGGGTTTGCATCTGGAATGTCCCTCATCAGCTAGTAGTCTGGGTGTTCGTTCCTCAGCTGCTGCCGCCACTTTAGAGGCTGTGTGATTTCTGGAGATAAGACCTGACTTGAAGAAGTAGGTCACTATGGGTGGGCCGGCTCTAGTTCTTCTCTGCTTCCGGGTTGTAACTACAGTGTGCAAAGCCCCTGACTCGAGCTCCTGCTGCCACAGGCGGTCTGTGCCTTCCCAGCTATGACACCTCCGAAACTATGAACCAAATTTAATCTTTCCCCCACTTAAAATGTGTCTTTCAGGTACTTTGTCCCCGCGACACAAAAGTCGGTCACAAACCCTTACAGGAAAGCAACTGCTGTTGTTTTACTAGATCCAGTGACCCAGTCAGCTCACCTTCTGCATATTTATGTGTATGCCCATAGATCCATGCTGCTGCCAGCTTTGGTTGGAGACACTTTCTTCTGCAGTGGGTGCTGTGGTTACCGCAAAGACTCCAAACTGGACAAAGTGTAGAGAATAAGTAACTGTTGAGTGCTTGGCCACTCGGCTCAGGAAATTTATTAAAGAACGCATGGAAAGAACAGGAAAGCCACAGTAAGGGTGAAGTGTTGTAGAACACTAACTGTTGGGCCTGACATGGATACACTTGTGAGTTCCCAGCCATGGCTACCTGCACAAGACAGCCGTACGTTTGGGTCCATTAGCATTCAATCCACCACAGAGGGAGAAGGGACCTCATGAGGCCCTGCCTTTCACTGAGGATCTACACTGGTAGTTAGTGGGGGCTGGTGGAGGGAGAGATACTTTCCTCAACGGTGTAACCACCAGTAAGGAGACATGCTCCTGAAAGTGGGCAAGGAACCCTAACCGAGCTCATTAGTTCAACAAAACAGGACAAAAAGGCACCCGCTACATGTGTTCTATGTCTATCCTGGTGTGTCTGTCCATGAAATCTCACGCTATGGTGTCTCCCCTGCCCCAAACACACACACACTGTCCTCTGCCCATAATTTTGGGAAGAAGGCGGCTTATGAAGGCAATGCTGGCAAAATCGTTTCTGTTGTTTCTTTGCTGAGACAGGGTCGCACGTCCACACCGGCCCCTCGCCTCAGGCTGGCAGGTGACTTCCGGTGCCCTTAGGAGGCTGTAGCCAATAAGATATGACCAGATGCAAGGCACACAAAGGCCTTTTGAGAGCTCGCATGGCTGGTCTGGCCTCTGGGGCCACTGCCACCCTAAGAATGTACCCTGTTAGACTGTTGGCCTGAGGCCGATGGGGCTCGGTAGGGGACCCGAATGCAGCCACATCGTGGTCAGGCAACACTGAACAAGACCCGATGACCTGTAAGGAATGAGGAAGTGTGGGAAAGGTTTACCAGAATGCCTTGCCTGTTTCATGTACCTGTTTCTATCCGACGCCACAGCAGCCATGCCTAATAGAGCACACCTCACGCTGCATGCGGAAAAGCGTCCCAGACAACTTTCAAACAAGGTGAGGAAATCAAAGCATAAACACATTTTAAAAGGGCTCAAAGGCAACAGAAAGTGACAAAGACGGAAGACAGGCGGATTGGCCCCTGGATCTGTTCAGCCATTCCGCATGGTGAAGAAGATGATAAGCAAACCTAAATGGTGCTGGAACACCTGTTGAAGATAAAACTTGTGCTTTGGTCCCCTTTCCTCACGACGATGCCCACAGAAGGTTGTGTCGGGGGGGTTAGAGCAGCCTCCCTCAGAAGGACTGGTGGGAGGAGGTTTTTAGCCAGGGGCCACATGAGGGGCAGGGGCAGAGATGGCCACAGAGGAGCAGAGGCACATGGAGAATCAGGAAAACTGGGGGTCTCCAGGTTCCAGTCCTGTGAGTTCACTCTCAGCCGAAGTCTGATAAGTCCAGCCCCGAACTTCAGCAAGGATGCCATTCATGCATAAAGAAGCCGTTTCTCCCAGACCTGTTTCCATACTTTTTCCAGGCAAATAAAAAAAATCCCTCAAAGGCTGCCCAGGGTGAACAGGAACCTTGGTTAGCCTTGGCTGGCTGCAGAGTCAAACCCAAAAGGAACTGGGCCACTGTGTTGATGGGAGCAGGCTCATGGCTGGTTGTCATGGCAAACTGTCTGGCCTCTAGTTGAGATGCCTGTGTGTCCCAAGCATCCTTCATGTTCCACTAAATACCAGGGTGTTGATGAGGAATGTGCCTTCTTATGACCTCTGAGAATGAAATTGAGACTTTAGAGAGCCCTGAGCTCTCTCTCCCTCCCTC
>LOJH01013904.1:11459-24502 GCA_001685095.1 Ellobius talpinus | reverse complement strand
CAGGTGGGAGAGAGGGAGAGGAAGAGAATAGAGAGAAGTAGGCAGAGTTTCACCTTTTAAAGGGATGGAGTAACTGCCTGTCATGTGTGCAGGGGTGACACACTCTGCCAGGTTCCCCAAAATGCAGGGCCAGATATACCTGGATGTTAACATTCCTCCCTTTTTATTTATTAAAAAAAGGTGGGACTGAGTGGTGGCAGTGCACACCTTTAATCCCAGCACTTGGGAGACAGTCAGGGATCTCTGTGAGTTCGAGGCCAGCCTGGTCTATAGAATGAGTTCCAGGACAGGCACCAAAGCTACACAGAGAAACCCTGTCTGGGGGGCGGGGGGGCACAAACAAAACAAAACAAAAAAAACCCCGAAAACAAAAGATGAGGAGTTAGGCATGGTAGGTTAGGGAAATGAGGGCCCTGAGTTCTTGAGACTGCTTCCTGCTGTTTGTGGGTATCGAAATCTTGGGGAGAGGGGACCTGAGAAAACTGGGGAGCTGGCCATGTCCTGGAGTAGCTTGTTGTCTCACAGCTGTCCAGGCTCCGTGGAACTGTCCAGTGCCTTTTAAACTTGGTGAAGTGCTGACAGAAGAGAGGACAAGGTTAAGTGTAGGGAAAACAATTTTCTTAGGTTCTGGTAATTGAGGGAGGGGAGGCTTAGGCGGTTTAGGTCCTAGTAATTGAGGGGTATACATCTGACCTGTTTGAGGTAAATCCAAGTCATCTTCCTGGAACTTACAAGAATTCTTTGGATTTGTGAAAAGGTAAGTTTTAAGCACATTAGAAATGGCAGTATACGCACACCTGAAATGATTTGGGTTGGAAGCATTGATACTCTTCCTTCTATCCAGAAACTGTGTGTCATGTTTTTAGCACAGTGAAAAGCACCTTTTAAGTCTATAGTGTTAGAAAACAGCCAAAGGGAATTTAAAATCCCGATGTTGTAGTTATGATCATATAGTGAGTGATAATATGATGTTTAGTATTTTGCCAGAGCTAGATTAAGCTTATCAGAATTCCATCAGTTAATGGGTTAAGTCTATGAACTTTTGGAATCTTAAAATAACAGTAGCACAATGAGAGAAATCTGGCAATTGCTTCATTCTTTTAAATGTCTCAAATCACTTTCTCCTTATCAGTTAAGCTTATCTTTATATAAGTGAACCTTAAAGCACCTGTTCCTTTCCCATCATCATGGCATCATCTTAACACTCAGGAGACCCAAGTGGTTGATTACCGAAGGCAGTCGTGGTACCTCTGAGGTGCTGCTGGTTCTCACCATCCGAACATGTTTGATAGTCTTGCGCCTCCAGCTCTGTGGCCAACAGCTGGTAGTCCTGCAGCAACTTGCTCATTTGTTTGGTTAGAGAGTTTGATATGTTATTGGGGATATATAGAAAGGGAATTGATGAAGCAAACTAATTAGTGTAAACAGAAGGCAGAGCAGCCTGGGGGGGGTCAGGAAGGAAAGCATGTGGTGTTCCCAGTCCAGCATGAATTCTCATTCTTCTGAAATTGGAGACAGGGCACTTAACCACAGTGTCCTCTGAAACTTAAGGGAACAGGGTCTTGGAATTGCCTACCTCTGCCTCCTAAGTGCTGGGATTAAAGGTGTGTGCCGCCACCACCACCTGGCTAATTTGTTGGTCTTAATATACTTTTTTCCATGAAAAAGTTTAAATGTCTTTGCTCCTGATTCTGGTCCCCCCCCCACGTGCTCAAATTACAGGCATGGGGCTACCTTGTTGGTTTTTTTTTTAAAKATTTATTTATTAAGCATACAATGTACTGCTGGCAAGGAAGGCACCAGGTCTCATTACATTACAGATGGTTGTGAGCCACCATGTGGTTGCTGGGAATCGAACTCGGGACCTCTGGAATAGCAGCTAGTGCCCTTACCCTCTGAGCCATCTCTCCAGCCCCCTACCTTGTTGGTTTTAAACAAATATTTTTGTCATTGATCTTTTATGTTTTTTCCCCTTGGTGTTCTTTAGTAGTGTGTAATTTGAAAATAATTTTTTCACCTATTTTGGTGTGTGTGTATGTCTAAGGAAGCCAGTAAAATGGTCAGATTCCTTGGTACTGAGATTGCAGGTAGTGTGAGTTGCCTGATTTAGGTGCTGGGATCTAATTAGCAATAAGTACTCTGAACTTCTGAGTCACCTCAGTACCATTGTGTTTGCTTGCTTAATTTTTAAAGAACTCCTTCCCCACTAAGTCCCTGGTGTTTTGCTTGTGAGCAACTAATGACTGAGGCGTCTTTCAACCTTCTATCACTGTCAGAGATACTTTCTGTATTATTCTGTAACACACTCTTTATTTATGTGCCTGTCCCTCGCTCTTCCTCTCACTAACTCACTAGAGGTCAACCATGAGAATTGCTGTTGGAGCCATCTACCTTGTCATTCTAGTCAGCCTCTGGCTCTGCCTGGCTACCAAGGTCGGGCAAGGATCTACCACCAAATGCTTGACATTTTTATGTGGGTTCTGGGACTTGGACTGAGTTATCGTTACACTATGCATACACACACACACACACACACACACACACCCCTTTTTGCTGCTTATTTGAGACAGGGTGTTATATAACCTAAGTTGGCCTCTGTTACTGAGAATGACTTTGAATTTACTGATTATTTGCCTCTGTCTCCCAAATGCTGGGATTATAGGGCATGCACCACCATACACTGTCCAATTAGTTTTAAAATTAATATTATAGTGTGACTTAATTACAACCCAATTGCTTTTAGTTATTCAGTTCAGATGGAATGCAATTTTATACTAACTTTTGATAGAGATCTGGTTTTATCTTCTCTAAATGTGACTTATAGGGATTGGTTTTTGCCATCATTATTGAATATAATTTTGGGAAAGCAAAGAGGTTGTAATTTTACTCTTATCACATGATCAAGATGGTTTTATAGCAGGGCTTGACCTGAATATTTTAACTTTAATGTTCTTTAGCTGAAGAGGAGGCAAATGAAGAAGATGTACTGGGAGACGAGACTGAGGTGAGTTGAGAACGGTTGGCCTGATAATGTGACACTGTTTTGGTTAAATTGTGTATTATCAGTCCTTTGAGTTCTTAGGTGCCTAAGAGGAATCAAAGACTAGTTTATTTTGGAGTTCTTATGTTATCTCTTGATGGATATTCCTTTATTTTTTCTAATATTTAATTAATGTTTTTGAGCTAGGGTCTCAGCCCAGGCTGGCCTCAGATTCACTATGTAGCCAAGGATAACCTGAACTTCTGTTCTTTCTTTTTTTACATTTCTTTTTGTCTCTCTGCTTTTCTGTTCTTTCTTTTTTTACATTTCTTTTTTTCTCTCTCTCTGCTTTTCTTTTTCCTTCCCTCCCCTCTCCTTTCCTCCCTTTCATTCCTTCTTCCCTCCCCTCTTCTCTCCCCTCCTCTCCCCTTCCCTTCCTTCCCTTCTTTTATATACCAGCCACAGTTTCTGCTCCCTCCTTTCTTCCTGTTCCCTCTCCCCACCTTCCTCCTCCCTTCAGAAAGGTGCAGGTCTCCTATAGGAGTCAATAAAGCATGGCACATCATGTTGAGGCAGGACTAAACTCCCTCCCCTGCATCAAGACTGGACAAGGCATCCCAGCATGGGGAATAGGTTCCAAAAAGCCAGCTCATGCACCAGAGACAGGTCGTGATCCCACTGCTAGGGGCCCCACAAACAGACCGAGCTACGCAACTGTCACCCACATGTAGAGGGCCTAGGTTGGTCCCATGTAGGCTCCCTGAGTCCGTGAACTCCCACTAGCTCAGGTCAGCTGTCTCTGTGGGTTCCCTTGACTACCTTGCTCGTATAATCCCTTCTCCCTCTTTTCAACTGGACTCCCGGAGCTCAGCCCAGTGCTTGGCTATGGATCTCTGCATCTTTAATTTTTGTTCTTTCTATTCCTGTTTCTTGAGCACTGCCATGCTCAGTTTATCTTTTTAAAAAGTGGATATTTTTGGTGTTGTTGGGGTTTTTTGTTTGTTTGCTTTTTGCGTTTTGAGACAGGGTTTCTCTGTATAGCCTTGGCTGTCCTGGAACTAGCTTTGTATAGCAGGTTGACCTTGATCTCACAGAGCTCTGCCTCCTGAGTGCTGGGATTAAAAGTGTATGTTACCACTGCCCGACTTAAAGTTATTTATTATTATTACTATTTTTGTTGTTTCTTCGAGACAGGGTCTAACTATGTTTCCCTGGCTGTCCTGTGACTCACTATGTAGACCAGGCTGGCCTTGAACTCATAGAGATCTGCCTGCCTCTGTCTCCCAAGTGCTGTGATAAAGGTGTACACCTCTATGCCCAACTGTTCTTGTTTTTAATTAAAAAACAAATTATGTGTGTAAGCATGTAGAAAGGACAACTTTTCTGCAATTAGTTCTCTTTTCCATCTTGTTTGAGGCAGGATTTTCTCTTACTGCTTTTACTGAGGTGTGTAGCCTAGCTAACCCTTAAGCTCCCAGATACTTCTCTTGTTTCAGCCATCCATCTTGCTGCAGAATTGATTCCTGGATTGAGGAAGGATTGAACTCAGGATTTTGAGCTGGTACTACCAGAGTCTCACCTGCTGCCCAGCCATCTTGCTGGCCCTAATGAGGACTCTTTAAAACTTTTTTTGAAGATTTTATTTTTATTGTGTGGGTATGTGATATGCACATGGATGCAGAGGCCTCAGCTCCCCTGGAACTGGAATCAGAGGCAGTTATGAGCTTCCTGAAATAGGTGCTGGGAATCAAATTGGGTCCTTTGGAAGAGCAATATACATTTTTTTTGAGGCAGGGTTTCTCTGTTTAAAAGCCCCGACTGTCCTGGAAGTCTTTTTGTAGACCAGGATGGCCTCAAACTCACAGAGATCCACCTGCCCCTGCCTCCCGAGTGTTGGGATTAAAGGCGTGAGCTGCCACCACCACAGACCTAATATTCTCTCTTAAACACTAAGTCATCTCTCCTTATGGATCTCCTCCCATCCCCGCCTCCTCCAGTAGCTCTGTCTGTCCTGGGATTTTCTGTGTAGACCAGGCTGGCTTCAAGCTCAGAGATATGGCTGCCTCTGCCTCCCAAGTGCTGGGATCAAAGGTGTTGCACCATCACCTCCTCACTCTTAGTGGTTATTGATTTATGTTAACCATGTTGTTTCATTTGGTTTTAGGAAGAAGAACCAAAGCCCATAGAACTGCCTGTTAAAGAGGAAGAACCTCCTGAAAAAACTGTTGATGTGTAATTATTCCTTTTTAATCTCTCTCTATATATATATCATCTATCTTTCTCTCTTTCTCTCTCTTTCTCTCTGTCTCTCTCTCTCTCTTCCCAAGAGATAGGGTTTCTCTGTGTATCTTTGGCTGTCCTAGAACTAGCATTGTAGACCTGGCTGTTCTGGAACTCACAGAGATCCATCTGCCTCTGCCTCCCAAGTGCCACCACAGCCAGCCAGCCCTTTTTAATAATCTAAATAAGGGTGGATTGTTCAATTTTTTGGTGTGCTAGTGCATACTATATATATGGAAGATAATGTCAGGTGTCTTCCTTAATTACTCTCCATTCTAGTTTTCTTCTCTCCCCCCCCAGGTAGGGTTTCACTATGCTGGAGCTCATTATGTAGACCAGGCTGACCTTTGTACTCAGAGCTCTTCCTTCCTCTGCCTCCTGAGTTTCAGGGATTAAAGGTGTGTGCCCGACTCCACCTAGTTTTTGAGATCAGGTCTCTTACTGGCATGGAATACACCCATTTGAGCAGAGTGACTTGCTAGTAAGTCTCAAGGGTCTCTTATCTCCACCTTCTAGTGCTGAGCTCTTAGGCACCAGCTCAACACCTGTCTTTTTCACAGGGAGACTGTAACTTGAATTTAGTCCTTCCAGCTTTTATGACAAGCATTTACCAACTACATACCTAGTCTTCCAAAGAGTGCTTTAAAAAATATTGGTTTAAAGTTTCACTCTTTCCTTGTTACACATTCCCCCTGACCTTTTCATTTCTGATAAGGTCAGGCATTTTTAGAAAGGTTTGCCTGCTTTAGGTTTGTTTCCAGTGAAGAAAATGAGTTTTTCCTCTATGTTATGTATTGGGTAATTAGAACTAGGTTAACTTCAGTGCAGGCACTGTTCAGTTCTCTTAGCCTTTGTTCTTTTGTGAGGCACCATAATAGATTATTTGATTAGAATCAATGATTCCCTGTGCAGTATAAATTTTTATAAAACCTTTTACCACCAGCCTCTGCCTCCAGAGTGCTGGGATTAAAGGCATGCTCTTCCATGGACAGTCCTGCAAACCCTTATTCAAAGAATTTTATACTTTGACAGAAAACTTTTTACTTCTGTAGAAAAGTATGAAACTGTGTATAAGGACTTTTGTAAGAGGGAGAAATTGGCAGAAGCTGTAGCTCATGTAAGTTTACCTCTGATTTATGATTTACAGTGAAGGAAAAGAAGACAAAATACTGGAGTAGAAAGTAGGTTTTGATTTGTTTAACTTATCCTACAAGGCTAGTCATAAACATTTATTGGGGCTTCTTTTACAAATTTTTAGCCATTTTGCACTTTGGGACATTAGACATGTGGAGCCCTCCTACCATTTTTGTTCTTCAAAGTGGTGTCATCGGTTTTGAGACTGGACTTCTGTGTAGCTCAGCAGGCTGTAGAACTCAGTTATCGTGCCCTGCCCCCTGAGTGTTGGTGTTACAGGTGTGTGCCTATAGTTTTGTTAGGCACATTGTGTTATAAAGGCAGTGTATGAACCTGGGAATATAGGTCAGTGGTGGAGGGCACCTTGGCATGTGTAAGACCTTGTGTTTAATTCCCAACTTTTAGGGTAGCTGGAATAGACCAAAACCTTTAATATGCAAAATACACCTAGAGAGAGGAGCAGGGAGGAAGGGAGGGTGTTAAATAGATCATAGAAGAGTATAAAGTTGCAAACGAAGGGGCTGGGTATATGGCTTAGTGGTGAAGCGCCTTGGATTTGATCCCTTAGCACACACACGCACAAACCAAAGAAAAACTAAAATACACAGCGTATGCATTGACGAGATGGTCAATGGTAAGAGTATGTGCTACTCTTCTAGAAGACCTGGGTTTGGTTCTCGGCACCTACATAGCAGCTCACAGCCTGGGTGATTCCAGTTCCAGGGGATACAGTGCCCTCTTCTGCTCTTTGCAGGCACTACATACATGTATATACACATGCAGGCAAAACACTCAAACACATACAATGAATCTTATTTAAGAAAAAGGAAATTGAGCACATTCCATGAGACTTTAGAAAGGTTTTTAGTAGTTTTTTGGTGAGTTGTTTAACATGGAGTGTGTGGGTGTCTGTATGTGAATGTGTGGATGCATGCTTAGGTGCTTTGTTCATGTGTTTAACATGGAGCGTGTGGGTGTCTATATAAGTGTGTGGATGCATGTTTAGGTGCTGTGCACATAGTTTAACAGAGTGTGTGTGTCATGTGAATGTATGGATGCATGTTTAGGTGCTGTGAACATAGTTTAACATGGAGTGTGTGGGTGTCTGTATGAATGTGTGGATGCATGTTTAGATGCTGTGCACATAGTTTCTTGGTTTTTCTTTTCCATCTGGAGATTGTTTTATATTACATTGATAATTTATTTAAATTTTATATGTTGGACATAATTGTAATCTATTTTAATCAACTGTATGTTGTTGATTGTTCTAGCAAGTGGTAAGTTTTTTTTAAAGCTTGTTATAGGAAAGTACAAGTAAATAATTTAGAAGTTAAGAGAATAATATAATGGACCCTCTTGTATTTATCATCCAGATATAATGAATACCCTTCTCCTCTGGTTCTGATGTAATAGCTCAGGCTGGTGTGGAACTTGGCTGTTTAGTCAAGAATCACTTTGAACATTAAATCCTAAATGCTAGAATTATCTATGTGAGCAGCCACATGTGTCTACAATTGGTATATTCTGTTTATTCTGTTCATTGGAGGAATAGTACTTTATTTTTCAGTTGCCTGTTGATAAACATTTCATTATTCATAAAAGCAATATGTCCATATCTAACTATTCTTATAATTATGTAAGTCACATCCAGAAGATAAGTTTGTACTAGAAGATTTACTGTGTTACACAGAATGTATATTTATCATTTTGATAGATTTTTGTCAAATATTTGTAAAGCTATTGGTTACTATCTTAATCAGTGTTCTATTACTGTGAAAAGACGCCATGACCACAGTAACTCTTATAAAATAAAACATTTAATTGTGGCTTGCTTATGTTCAGAGGTTTAGTTCATTATCATCATGGCAGGAAGCATGGCAGCATAAAGGCAGACTTTCTGCCAAGCATGCACCTGTAGCCTCATGGGATGTATGTAGCCTATGATCAGTTGGCTGAGGAAGAGAAGACTAGGGCTTGGTTTACTGATAGTTCTGTACATTATGCAGGCACCACCCAGAAGTGGACAGCTGCAGCATTACAACTCCTTTGGGACAACCCTGAAAGATACTGGCAAAAGGAAATGTTTACATTGGACAGAACTTTGGGCAATACCCATGGTATTCGAGTTTGGAAGGAGAAATGGCCAGATGTGTGATTGTTCACTGATTCAATGGACTGGCTGAATGGTCAGGGACTTGGAAAGAGCATGATTTGAAAATTGGTGAGGAAAACATCTGGGGAAGAAGTATGGCTAAATCTCTCCAAATGGGCAAAGGATGTGAAGATACTTGTGTCCCATGTGAATGCTCATCAAAAGGTGACTTCAGCTGAGGAAGAGTTCAGTAATCACATAGATAGGATGACCCATTCTGTGGACAGTCAGCCTTTCTCCTCAGCCATTCCTTTATTGCCCAATGGGCCCGTGAACAAAGTGTCCATGGTGGCAGAGATGGGGGTCTATGCATGGGCTCAACAACATGGGCTTCCATTCACCAAGCCTGTCCTGGCTGCAGCTGCTGCTGATTGCCAGATCTGCCAGCAGCAGAGACTAACACTGAGCCTCAGATACAGCACCATTTCCTGGGGAGGCCAGCCAGTGACCTTGTTGCAGGTTGACTGCATTGGACCACTTCCTCTGTAGAAGGAACAATGCTTTGTCCTTACTGGAGTAGATACTTATTCTGGTTATGGATTTGCTTTTCTTGCACGTAATGAAACCAAAACCACCATTTATGGACTTAAAGAACGCTTTGTCTACTGACATGGTATCCAATACAGCATTGCTTCTGACCAGGGAACTCAGTTCACACCAAAGAAGTGCCACAGTGGGCCCATGATCATGGAATCCACTGGTCTTTCCATGTTCCCCACCATCCTGAAGCAGCTGGCCTGACAGAAAGATGGAATGCCTTTTGAAGACGCAGTTACAGCACCAGTTAGGTAGCAGCAGCATGGAGGGCTGGGGCAGGGTTCTCCAGAAGGCACTATATGCTTTGAAACAATGTTCAACATATGGTATGGTTTCTCCTGTAGCCAAGAACCATGGGTCAAGAAATCAAGGGATGGAAAAGGGAATATTTCCACTCACTATACCCCTAGTGACCCGCTAGGAACGCTTTTATTTTCTGTTCCCTAAATTCTGCTGGTCCATAAGTTCTGTTTCCACATGGAGGAGACACAACAAACATTCCTTTGAACTGGAAGCTCAGACTTCCTCCTGGTCACTTTGGGCTCGTAAATCAACAGGCTAAGAAAGGAATAACAGTGTTAGATTATTATGGGGAAATTGTATTGCCTCTCCATGATGGAGATAAGAATTATGTTTGGAGTGTAGGAGGTACTTTAGGGCATCTTTTGGTGCTACCATGCCCCTTGATTAAAGTTAATGAAAAGTTACAACAGCCTAATCTGGGCAGAATGACAAAGGGCATAGACCTATCAAGAATGAAGGTATGGGTCACTCCTACACGAAAAGAGCCAAGACCTGCTGAGGTACTTGCAGAGGGTGGAGGAAATACAGAACGGAGGCCCTGTGACCAGCCACAGAAATGAGGATTATAATGGACACGAGTGCTTCTGTTGTGTTTTGTTAAGAATGCATTTGTATGTATACTTGTGCTTTTAAGTTTGAGATACTAAAAGAATGTCTCTCAAGGGACATTGCCACCTATCCTAAATTTATAATGCATTTGCAATTGTACTTGGGATAGATATGTATAGGTGTTATTTTGACCTGGTTGTTTTCATTTGGAAATTAATCATGACCATGACTTAAGGAGAATGATTATGTGTCAGGTTGACAAGGGGTGGATTGTGATAGCTATTCTTGGTTGTCAGCTTGACTATATCTGGAATGAACTATAATCCAGAAATGCAAGGCTCACTTGTGATCTAGATCTTGAGGTGGGAAGGCACACCTTTAATCTTGGCCACACCTTCTGGAACCCTGTATAAGGACAGTGGAAGAAGGGTTCATTTGTTCTTGCCTGCTTGTCTTCGCCTTGCCAGCACATCCATTCCTTTACTGGCATTGGAGCCTACTTCAGAATTCCAGCATATACAGAAGATAAGCTGAGACACCCAGCCTAGTGGGACTGAGCAACTACTAGATTCTTGGACTTTGTGTTCATAGCTAGCCACTGTTGGATTAGTTGGACTGCAGCCTGTAAGTCATTCCAATAAATTCCTTGTGTGTGTATAATGATAATGTTATTAATATTATAAAATATATACGTATATTTGTATGAGAGAGAAAAATTTTCATCCCCTAAGTTCTGTAACTCTCGAGAACCCTGACTAACTCCTGAGGGGAATGCTTTTTGTATGTGACTAGATAGAGAAATAAGTCAGTGAAGAATGGAAATGTCCCATGAATCCTAAGAGAATATGATGTGTATTTATTGCCTGAGTTTAGTTGTGACCAAAGGAATTGGTATATAATATGAGGGCTCCCTTTCTACTTTTAGGTATACTGTAATGATTGTTTTTCAAGATGTGTACATGGAGGCTGAGATTGTAATTTAGATGGTAGAGTGTTTGTCTACTATGTACAGAGCCCTGGGTTCAGTCCCCAGCCCTTTGTAAAACTAGATGCAGTGTTGGGTGTTTATAATCCCAAAATGAGAGAAGTGGAGGCCTGTGTCATCCTTGGTTACTTGAGATGTTGTCTCAAAAACAACAAAGAACAAACTAGATGAGAATGTGGCAGTCATTTTCCTGAGGTTGATGGAGAAGACCACCTGTCTTCCCCTGCCTCCCAAGCCTTGGGATTTAAAAGGTGTCTGCCACTATACTTGGCTTTTGCTCCTCTGTCTTAATCAGGGAAAACGTCACAGAAATTTGTTTTACTTGCATGTCATTAAAAGAACAGTTCTGTTGGGTCTAGTTGCCCATGCCTTTTTTTGTTTGTTTTTTGAGACAGGGTCTCTCTGTGTAGACCTGATTGCCCTGGAATTTGGTATATAAACCATCTGGCTTTGAACTCACAGAGATTCTCTTGCCTCTGCCTCTCAAATGTAGACTTGTCTACAAATGCCACCTTATCTGGCTGTGGCCATGCTTTTAATTCCAGCACACATGCAGCAGAGGGGGAGCAGATCAAGGCCAGCCAGGTCTCTACAGGAAATTACTGGACAGCCAGGGTTACAAGATGAGACTCTATCTTAGGAGAAAAGTAGGGGAGTGTGTGGTGTACATATGTAATGAGAGGTGGAAGCAAGGGGATTAGGAATTTGAAGATAGCTTTGGTCTCATGGGAGAAGCCACGTCTCAGACAACAGCAATGAGAAGATGGTTGGTTGGCGAAATTTCTTAAACAGTCTGAATATTCCTGGGCTGATTTGAATCCCTTGTATATCCAAAAGGAAACCTCTTTACATCATCTTTGGTCTGAAGTTATATGTGAATGCAGTTCTATTTCTAGTTTTAAGCCCGCCCCCAACTCCAGTCAAGGTAGCTAAATATTGTAGGACTTAGTTATGGTCAGTAGGGGGCATTTGTTGCTTGCCTGTTGGTCTGAGGACCTCCAACAAAAGGGTGGAGGGCATAGTCAGCTCCTGTTCCAGAATTGCTTCCTCTGAAAATGTCGTTAAACCATTACTACCTTTCAGGACATCAAATGGGAAAAGTGTTTGGGATATTGGAACAAAAGCTGCCCATGTCTCTAAATAAGGGACTTTAATGAGGCTGGTTATGACCCACGGTTTTATGGGAGTTGTTTGTTGGAGAGTTAATGCCCTTCCATTTATCCTGAGGACTTCCGAACTTTGTCTCCTGCCCCTGTGGTCCCCTTCTTTTGTTTTCTCTTAAACCTTTTGACCAGTAACTCACCATGTTTTCCTAACTCAACACCCCATCTCCTTAGCCTTTTTTCTTCCCACTTCCTGTGGCATTTTTATTTGTTCTGCTTTGAGTGTTTTAGCTAGGGCTAAAATCCCACGGGAGTAATAGGGACTTATAAAAGAAGGAAATCAAGGTTTGTACATCACTGGTTAAATATTCTGGTGAAAGTTGAGAGCTTCTATTTAATTGAAGGTTGGAAAGAGAATTCTTAGTTCAGAAGTAGCTTTAAAGTTCCTAAAAGCAAATGGAATGATCCCTGACTTCTTTGCTGATTACATTCTTATACTTTAGTTAAGTAGCTTAGTTTTATTTTAATTTTTTCCTCTCAATAGATGAGTTCAAGGAACCAGAGTTTTTATGAATTTAATGTTTCTTTATATTAAGGGGTGGTAGACACATATGGGGCAGAGGACATGACTCAGGTGAATTCTTACCCAGTTCTAAGGTTTTGGTTTAAAATAGCAGTTTTCTGATTTTTAAAAATCTTTTGCAGGGCCTCGGAAAAGAAGGTGGTAAAAATTACATCTGGAATACCTCAGACCGAAGTAAGTATTCTTAGTAGTGATCCCTGTCTCATTTTTTAAAATATTTATTGGGGTGCTGGTGGTGATGTGGATGCATGAATGCCATGGTACACATGGGGAGGTCAGAAGACAATTCTCCAGAGTCAATTCTTGCCTTCTCCTTTGTTGCAGTAGGAGTCTCTCTGTCTCTTTTAAAACATTTTTAAAAATTGCCTTTTATTTATCTATCGGTGTGTGTGTGTGTGTGTGTGTGTGTGTGTGTGTGTGTGTGTGTGTATGCGCAT
>LOJH01013902.1:258-24110 GCA_001685095.1 Ellobius talpinus | reverse complement strand
GGACCTAAGAAGCAAGTTGGTGTAGCTATCCTAATATCTAACAAAATAGACTTCCAGCCAAAATTAATCAAAAGAGATAGAGAAGGGCATTTTCATATTCATCAAAGAAAACCTTCACCAAGATGATAATTCAGTTCTGAAATCTATGCCCCAAATGTAAGGGCACTCACATTTGTAGAAGAAACATTACTAAAGCTTAAATCACACATAGGACCCTCACACACAATAATAGTAGGAGGCTTTAATACTCTACACTCACCAGTGTACAGGTCATCTGGACAGAAACTAAACAGAAACATGGAACTAACAGATGTTATGACTTGAATGGACCTAACAGATATCTACAGAACATTTCACCCAAACACAAAAGAATATACCTTCTTCTCAGCACTGCATAGAACCCTCTCCAAAACTGATCATACACTTGGCCATAAAGCAAATCTCAACAGACACAATAAAAATTGAAATAATCCCCTGTATATTTTCAAACCACCATGGGTTGAAGCTGGATTTCAACAACAGAACAATAGAAAGTCTACAAACTTATGGAAACTGAACAACTCTCTACTTAGCTACCACTGGGTCAAGGAAGAAATAAATTAAAGACTTTCTAGAATTCAATGAAAATGAATGCACAACATACCCAAACTTATGGGGCATAAACAAAAGCAGTGTTAAAAGGAAAGTATGTAGTACTAAGTGCATTCATGAGGAATTTAGAGAGATCTCGTATTAGTGACTTAATAGCACTCCTGAAAGCTCTAGAATAAAAAGAAACAGACTCACCTAAGAGGAGTAGACAGCAGGAAATAGTTAAACTGGGGGCTGAAATCAATAAAATGGAAACAAAGAGAATAAGACAAAGAATCAAGGAAACAAAGAGTTGTTTCTTCAAAAAAAACCCAACAGAATAGACAAACCCTTATCCAAATTAACAAAAAGACAGAGAGAGAATATCCAAATCAACAAAATCAGAAACAAAAAGGGGGACATAACAACAGACTCCAAGGAAATTCAGAGAATCATCAAGTACGTACTTCAAAAACCTGTACTGCACAAAGTTGGAAAATCTGAAAGAAATAGACAGATTTATTGATAGATACTGCTCACCTAAGTTAAATCAAAATCAGATAAACAGTTTAAATAGACCAATAACCCCTAAGGAAATAGAAGCAGTCATTAAAAGTCTCACCACCACCAACAATAACAAAAATTCCTAGGGCCAGACATTTTTGGTGCAGAATTCTACCAGATTTTCAAAGAACTAATACTAATACTCTTCAAATTATCCCACAAGCTAGAAAAAGAAGGAATATTTCAAAATTCTTTCTATGAGGCCACCGTCACCCTGATACCCAAACCACACAAAGAACCAACAAAGAAAGAGAATCAAGAATACATCAAAAAGATCATCCACCATGACCAAGTAGGCTTCATCCCAAAGAAGCAGGGATGGTTCAGTATATGAAAATTTGTCAATGTAACCCACCATATAAACAAAACTGAAAGAAAAAAACACATAAGATCTCCTTAGATGTTGAAAAAGTCTTTGACAAAATTCAACACCCTTTCGTGATAAAAGCATTGGAGAGATCAGGGATATAAGGGACATACATAAACATAATGAAAGCAATATACAGCAAGCTGATTGCCAACATCAAATTAAATGGAGAGAAACTCAAAGCAAATATACTAAAATCAGGACAAAAGACAATGTTGTCCACTCTCTCCATATCTATTCAATATAGCACTTGAAGTTCTAGCTAGAACAATCAAACAACTAAAGGAGATCAAGGGGATACAAATTGGAAAGGTAGAAGTCAAACCATCATTATTCACAGATGATATGATACAAGATTAACTATAAAAAAATCGGTAGCCCTCCTGTATACAAATTATAAATGGGCTGAGAAAGAAATAGAGAATCAACACCCTTTACAATAGTCTCAAATAATATAAAATATCTTGGTGTAACTCTAACCAAGCAAGCGAAAGATCTGTATGACAAGAACTCCAAGTCGTTGAAGAAGATAATAAGCCTGGCAACCTGGGTTCAATTCCTGAAACTCATGCAAATAGTGGGAAGAGAAAAACATAGTGATTATATTTTAGTTAAATAAAAAGAAGACAAAAGAATAGTGAGATAGATGATTGATATTAGAACTAGTGTTGAAAAAGCAACAGAATTATTTTTACAAGTGTTCAGGAAAACACTACTCATGGGGAAGAACTTGTAAGTTCCAGTCATCTACATCAGTGTATAGACAATGCCCCAAGAAAATCTGTTTGGGGCTGGGTCAAACCTTCACAGTTGTCCTCTGACCTCTGCACGCAAGCCATAGCATGTGCACCCCATAGCAACACACGTGCACACACGTGATAATAAAACATTTTTGTTTAATTTTTTTTGAAAATTGACACTTGGTTCTCTCTTGTGTGAAATCCAAATACTTACGTGGAAATTCCAAAGCTTTTGCAGTTATTTGGGGCGTTATTTTGATGAAAATGAAATTATAAAGAAAATAATAAATGCCTTAATAAACCCAGTAAGTGGAAACTCATGTGAGTTGGACTGTGATCCTCTGGGGTGTAAGATGGGCGGCCACAGAGACATAGCGCTGGGACAGGCAAGGAAGGACTTGGAGTTACAGCGATGATTGGAGGAGGGGGTAGAGGAGGTCTTGTGATCCTGAGGTCCTGCCACAAATATGGCAGGAAGAGGTGAGACCGATCCGAGGGACCGACCATTAGCTTCAGAGATCAGAAACTGAACCTTGTAGCTTCCCAGCTACATAAGCTCTGAGTGAAGACAGGGTTGACGCAGTGACCTTGGAAGCAAGTTCTGGGAGAGTGGACATGAGGCTGTAGGGATGGGGTGGGAGACAGGCTGCCAGGGAGGTAAAGATCAAAGCAGCCCTAAAGAGCAGGTTCAGTATTGAGTCAGGTAATGAACTGGACTTTGCAAAGGACATAACTGAATCAGAAATAAAGGCTCTTCTAGAAACGTTTCTGACTTTTTTACTAAAGAAGGGTCTGACTATAACCTTAAGCTTAACCCCAGAGAAAACTATTTTAGCTACCTAAGAGATGGACTTGTAGAAATAGCATTCTTTTAAAGAAATTAAAAGATAGACTCATTTACTCTTTATTGACTCATCCACACTTTCTACAGCTTACAATAGAATAGATACAGGGGTGTTTACAAAGACCACATTCTGAAAATAACATAAAATCGAAGGTGAAGGGAAGCATAGTTGGAAGGTTGGGCCCCACTTTGACTCTGGATGTTTTAGGTGGAAACACAAAGAAAGAATCCTATCTGCCAAAAGACTTAAAACACTGAACACATCAAATAAACCCAGATTAGTATTTGAGGATAATCACAGGGGACTAGAAAATGGGGGGAGGGAAGCTTGTGGGGGTTCTCATAAAGACGATGCCATTGAGTCAGAGATGACGTGTGGGCTTTTTAGACACTTCCTAGAGGAAATGCGTTTTTAAAATTCATTTTTGCCACTAAACTTTTCTTTTCTATTTTAAAACAGGTTTCACTATAAAGATTAGGTTGACTTCATGCTTGTAATGCCCCTCCCTCAGCCTCCCCCATGCTAGGATAGGCATGGGCCACCACACCTAGATACAAACTAACCTTATGCTAGAAGTATGGAGCCTCTTGGTTTATGAATTCTGATTCATTGATTTTTATAGAAGGAAGTCTATTTATTTGCTCATCTATCCATGACAAATAGTTCTGCTACAACACTGGTCAGCTTGAGGAAAAAAAATATGCATTGGGCAAATGTTTTAACTACTTTTGAAGTAATTTGTTTAAATTCTGTCTTTTGGTTGTAATACTCCCAAAATGAAGATAAGCATAGAGACATTTTATAATCACAAGAAAAAGAATGCATCGCAAGTCATTTTCATTAAATTATATTTTCTATTGAAATTGCATAAAAGTTGTTTTGCTATAGATTATTATAGTCCGAGTTTCAGATAATCTAGAACGAGTGAGAATATCTGAAAACTTGAACTGCCTCAAACTGTGCTGGAGTGTTTATGAAAGAATCGGCCTTAAAAGTTACTACACTTAAAATCGTATGCGAAGGGTATGGTGAGCATGTGGCACACAGGGTTGCACCAGTAGGTGACAATACACCGGTGGCTTGAGCCAAGTAGTGGGGACAGAATGAAGAAGCAGGCAGAATAAAAACGGCTTTGACAGAGGCTATTAAAGGCTAGGTCTCACACATCTTGGAGTCCGAAGGTGGTTTACCAGAATACAGACGCTACTGGAGCTGTGCAGGCGAGAGTGTAAGGTGTGGGAGAGTCTCCTCTAAAGAGCTGAGGTGTCAGCTTCTCTTTGGTGTTGTGTACATGGTGCTAAGCCCTGATCAGCAATTTCCCACAATCTTCTCCACAGATCAACAAGGATTGTTCAGCAAAGCATATTAATCCGTTTATTTTCTTATTGTATAACATCTTTTTGTGGTATGTACACGATGCTTCTGTTTTGTTTCATTATTAATAAGGATTTTAAGGGAAATGGACCTAAGGAACAGTGTGGTCCTGAATAGGATTTATATAGCCTACTTACTTTGCTTTCAGAAAAGCTTAATGTGTCTTTTTGATGTTTGCTTTTTGTCGCAGTGGGGATCTCACTCGTGGACTTGCAATAGCCCTTGAGCAATAGCCCCTGTCTAAAGACATGCATGGTCTGTATATACAAAGAGAAGTTTGGAGATCTTCAGTAGACCCTTAAACTAATTTTTTACTATAATAAATCGTGTCCTAAAATATATGTGCTTTAAAACTTATCATAACATAGGCTGGAAAGATAGCTTAGTCATAATGTGCCTTCCAGGCAAGTACAAGGACCTGAGTTCTGATCCTCAGTATGTACGTTAAAAAGCCAGGCGTAGTAGCCTGTGCTGTAACTCCAGTCCTGGGGTCAAAGGTAGACAGAGAGATGAATCCCTATAGTGCTCTAGCCACCCAGCCTAGCTGAATTGATGAGCTTCCAGTTCAATGAGAGACCATGACTGAAACAATCAAGGTGAAGAATGATCAGGGAGAGACAACAGTGTCAATGCTGTACCTCCACACATATGCACACACACATGGATCCACATGCACATGTGTAAATACCACACACACACACAGCATGCACATATGCAAAATCTTGAACAGGAATAAATTTAACACATGTGTTCTATTCCATATACCATACTATTATTACTTTGGACTATCAGTCTGCAGCAGAGACCAGTGACAGGCATTCTTCTTCACTTGTTATGCTTATAAAATGTACAAAATATTGATATATATATAAATCTATCAAAATGATAAAAGTTTTAGTGTTGAAGCAACTGAGAAGCTTCTTAAATGTGGAGTGGTGGGGTGTTTGTTTGGTTTTTACTTTTATTGCATATTTTGAGACAGCATCTTATTCTTTGCCCCTGCCTGACCTGAATTCTCTACGCAGACTGCTCTCCTTCCGCCTCTGCCTCCC
Source organism: Ellobius talpinus (assembly GCA_001685095.1). NCBI lineage: Eukaryota > Metazoa > Chordata > Mammalia > Rodentia > Cricetidae > Ellobius > Ellobius talpinus. Next base: position 18,598 of record LOJH01013902.1, on the reverse strand, counting down.
AAGTGCTAAAGTTCTAAGAATGTGCCACCACACCTGACTTAAATATCTTTGTTTAATGTGAGACAGAATCGCCTATAAACACAGTGTTCGAAACGACAGGGAACATGCCTTTCTGACACAACACAGAATATATCTGGTCCTGGTGAATATCCTGAGTGACAGATGTGACTCTGGTGGTATGATAATGAGCACTCGAGAGACCTCTAGACAGCTTCAAGATGGGGCTGGCCACCTGAAGTACCCTCCCGTGATCAGCGGGCTAGATCTCTCAGTCACCTGAACTCTGGGGACAAAATGGGTTTGGCGATTGCGTTCATTTATTTGGTCAGTGAGTGAGTTAGTCACGTCTGTGCAACGAGCCCTGGATGAAGTAACTGAAGCACACGGAGGACTTGGGGTGGGTTGGTGAATGCACCGACGTGCTGGAAAGATGACAGCAGAGTCCAAGGAGAGGCACGGCAGCTCTGAAACGGTGGGGTCTCACCCTGATCCTCAGCCCATCTCCATGTACCCCACCCTGAACTGAGCAGATGCACGTCTCTCTTTTGGTTATTCTTAAATTGCATCTTGCTTACTAAAACTCAAAGTATGGCTAGTGTTTTGGTGGGCTCCGTGAAATCACTCTTGCTCTCTTTAACTTGTGGGATCTGATACTAATTTGGTGACGGTTCATATCAAAATTGAATTGTAGGACAGCAGCTGGTGCCAGAAGGCTGTGGTTAGGACACATTTGTGCCGTGAAAAGACTTGCTTAAGTGGTTCTGATTCATAATGATACAACGGTAAAGAGAAAGGCTGACTTTGGATAGCAGGAGGAGCTTTTGTTTCTGGATGGTTACCGTGTTAGTCCACTTTCTGCTGCTAATCACCAGCCCAGCCTGGTTACTCAGCTCCCAGTTTTGGAGGTTCCGGGGCTCATAGCTGCCGATGAACCAGCTGGGTGAATCCCAGGGTATGTAGGACATAACACAGCACGTGATGACAGGGAGTGCGCATGTACGTGTTTGTCATCCAGTCGTTGCCCCTCTTTTATAAGGAACCCCCACCACCAAGATGCCATTTAGTGACTTTATCTCACCCTACCTCCCAGACCCCTTCCTTAGTCAATACCAGCTAGGTTGTTTTCACCCTCTAAATATCAAGCAATGGTGGTTAATTTTCACTGCATGAAGCCTCTGGAGACCTTCAAACAATAGCACATAGTCACTGTCTATACTGGACAGTAGGGATTAAATTTCTACATATGAAACCATAGAAAGAAACTAGTCATCCATGATATGAAACTGTAACTGTGTTACAATCACTGATAAAGGTAAAATGTAATGCTATCAATGGAATTGAGAACTGGTAGCAGACTCAGCATTAGAGAAGGTGGTTGGTTTGGATATGTAAGGAGATACAAAATAAGAAACACCTATATGTGCATGATCACTTCCTGTTGCTATATATAATAGTTAAAATGAGAGTCAAGAGAACACTAAAAAACACCTTGACCCTTAACCAAGGTCAGACTTTGAGAAGTCTAAGACATGGTTGCTTACCATATCAAGAGAACTTGTCCTGGCACAGCAAAAGAGCTAGTAAGGCCTCTGTTCACTAAGAAGATTTTCCAACAAACAGCGCAAAACCAAGAAATGGGTGAGATCAGTAGGTGTTAAATGAAGACACCATCTCATTTTGTGGATACTTGGCATCAGCTCCCTGGGGAACTGCTATAGCTTTGCTTTGGCTTTTAGTTTATTGAGACAAACACATGATGTAGCTGAAGCTGTTCTGGACCTTGCTGTGCAGCCCATGCTAGCCTTGAAATCTTCCTGCTTCCACAGGTCCAGCTAAGAATCCTTATGTTAACTGGACTGGGAAGGTTTCTATGGCTTTGGTTTCAAAAGCAGTTATATTAATAGCTGTCTTAGGGTTTCTATGGCTGTGAAGAGACACCATGACCACAGCAACTCTTATAAAGGAAAACATTTAATTGGGGTGGCTCGTTTGCAGTTCAGAGGTTCTGTCCATTATCATCACAGTGGGACATGCATCACCACTGCCTGGTTTCTATGGCAAGCTAGTGTGTCTACTGGGATTAAAGGTGTGTGTCATTGCTGCCTGGTCTNAGACACCATGACCACAGCAACTCTTATAAAGGAAAACATTTAATTGGGGTGGCTCGTTTGCAGTTCAGAGGTTCTGTCCATTATCATCACAGTGGGACATGCATCACCACTGCCTGGTTTCTATGGCAAGCTAGTGTGTCTACTGGGATTAAAGGTGTGTGTCATTGCTGCCTGGTCTGTAAGGCTGGCCAGTGTGGCTGTTTTACTTTTCTGATCCTCAAGCAAGCTTTATTTATTAAAATGTAAATGAAATACCACTGCACTCACCCACGCTGCTTGTTTTCTTACGTGGCCTGCCTTCCACCCAGTTAGAACGCAAAGAGAAGGACCTCAGCAGATTCCAGCACCTTGATAGTTGACCCCTCAACCTCCAAAGTCGTAAGAAAGACATTTCTTGGTAATTCACCTATTCTGCAGTATTTTGTTATAGCAGCAAAGAACAGATCAAGACTCACATGCACACACACCTGTCAGATGTAAAGGGATTTAGATACAAAGGTTTAAAGGCTGATTTCTTAGGGAGCAACTCCTCCTCCATACTAGCAGCTGCAGCCCTAGTCCTGACCACTGTGTTCTACTTTCATTTCTGTTGCTGTGATCATAAAACCCCTGACTAAAAGCAGCTTTGTGGCATAAACGGTTTTTTTTTGGTCACAGTCTATGGTGGTTTGAAAGAAAATGGCCCCCAAAGAGAGTGGCACTATTAGGAGGCGTGGCTTTGTTGGAGTAGGTGTGGCCTTGTTGGAGGAAGTGTCCTGCCATGAAGATAATGGACTAAACCTCTGAAATTGTAAGCAGCGGCCCCCTCCATTAAATGTTTTCTTATGTACGAGTTGCCGTCTATTCACAGCAATAGAAACCCTAAGACACAGCTGGGAAATAAGGCAGGAACTCCAGACGGACCTGGATGCCTGTCCACACAGCACTACTCTTTACCAAGAAACTCATGTCACAGCTAATGAAGCACAGCAGGAACCATGGAAGATGCTGCTTGCGAGCTGACCTGTTCAATTCAGGACCACCTGCCTAGGGATGGTGTCACCCGCAGTAGGTTGGGCCCTCCTGCATCAATTAACAATTAAGACAACCCCCTCCCCCCCACGGAGATGCCTACAATCTGATCAAAGCAATTCCTCATTTGAAGCTCTCTGCTCAGATGACTCGGGATTATGTCAAATTGTGTTAAAGCTGACCAGGGTAGACAGGAAGGAGAAAGTTAAAGTGGGAAAGACAATGGAAATGTCACAGCAGCATCCTTGTTAGGATTGTATAGTTCACAGCAGCATCCTTGTTAGGAGGCTTGTATAGTTCACAGCAGCATCCTTCCCCATTTCCTCTCTACCCTCCTCTCCTGGGCCTGCAAGAAAACAGGCTGTGTCTAAAGCAGGCACTCCGTCTCCTTGCTGACACTCATGAAAAAAGCTGGAAGACTAGCCCTTCATGTAGGATCGTCTTTGACTTTATGCAATCAGTGATTGTTTCAGTTGCGTGCTACATTCTCTGTCAGACATCTCAGAGTAATGCCTGGCTGTACTTATCCCTTGGTTTAAAGTGACTCATGGTTGAAATCAGTGTAGCATCTTCTCTTTGTCTCAGCGTTTTCATATATTCTTGGATAAACAAAGCCCATTCAGAGTGTCAGTTCCTGGGACCCATTTGTAGCCCTCCACCCCCCTCTGCTTGCTAGATCCACTGGCGTCAGTTAACTTGTCAGCTGTTTGTCGGGCCTCGGCTTGGAGCATCTATGTTCTATATTTCTGTCTCTGGGATGAGTTCCTTGATTCTCCTATCTCCCTCTCTTCATTTTCTTCTTAATTACCATCATGTTCTTAGGCTTTAAAGGGTCCAAGTGAGAAAACAAAGACAGTAGACCTGATGAGGTTTCTCTGTTGATAGATGCTGTAGCAGTAAAGTTTGGTGGAATGCCTCGCAAGTGTAGCCCCTGTTGGTGGTGGTGGTCCACGCCTTTAATCCCATCACTCGGGAGGCAGAGACAGGTGGATATCGGTGAGTTCAAGGCCAGCCTGGTCTACTGAGTGAGTTCCGGGACAGGCTCCAAAGCTACACAGAGAAACCCTGTCTCGAAAAGAAACAAAACAAAAAAGCAAGCGTGGCCCCTAAAAGCACCATTTCCTATGACCTGGGTGGCAGATATGTTTGGTGGATATGATCACCATAAAACCATGTCCAGGTATCAACACATGCCAGCTGCTTCATCAGGGGTTCTGCTTAGCATTTATGTGGAGAACTGGAAAGCACCTTCATCAAGGCACTTTGCATTTTTCACCACAGCTTTTATTCTGTCCACCAGGATGGTTGCTCTCTCGGGAGTAATAACCTGCCGTGTGGCTGAGTTGTGTTCAGCTGTCTGTGATTGTACCATAGTGAGCTCTGTGGAGATGAATAACTTCTTTAAGGCTACTGTTGTCGTTTGAAAGAAAATGGCCTCCAAAGGGAGTAGTGCTCATGGGAGGTGTGGCCTTGTTGGAGTAGGCGTGGTCTTATTGGAGGAAGTGGGTCACTGTGGGAGGCGGGCTTTGAGGTCTCATGCTCAAGCCATGCCCAGTGAGACAGTTCACTTCCTGTTGCCTGCAAGATGTAGACCTCTCAGCTCCTCCTCCAGCACCACACACCTGCACACCTTAATCCTAGAACTAGAGAGGATTATAAAATGGGAGGAGACAGCTCTCAGTCTCAGTCTCATTCTAAGGTTTCCTGGAGGCCAGGATCAGCACTTTTGGACTGAAGTAGAGGTAAAAGCCAGTAGCTGGTTGCTTTCTTTTCTGTTCTTCAGATTGACCCCAATATCTGTCTCTGAGTCTGTATCAATCGTGATTCAGGTGAGAACAAGGGAACACAAGTCTGTGCTGTAGGAGAAAACCTTTCTAACAATTCTACCCTTTTGTTAAAGTAGATTTGTGTATTTGTGAGGGAGGGGTCCTCATGACATAAACACTTCTTAGAAGTCCTACCTCCTAATACTTTTACTGTGGCAATTAAATTTCAACATGAGATTTGAAGATGGTATTCAAGCCACAGCACTCTATTGGTTAATAAGTACTGTGTTGTTTATGGATAGAAATAACTCAATAATTCTACACTTGATGTGATCTTACACTGTATGGAGTGGACTGAGGGAGCAGCACTTGCAAGACCAGCATTGTTGCTTATAATCTAGATCAGCAACAATGGTCAATGTCCTTTCCAAAGGTGGGAAAATGGATGATACAGAGAAGCAGGACTGGTACCTAAGGAAACAGAAATGAATCCGTCATTAACTAGAGAATGCCAAGAAAAGGAGCTTAGTGGACAGGACAGTGTCTCATTTTAGCTATGCCTGATGACCGAAGGGGTGAGGCCATGTGCTGCTGACTTTGGAAGTTGACAAGATCAAATTGTTGCTTGCAAACCTGAGGAAATTTATCTGAGAGGCGTGTTGGTCATTGAGATGATGAAGGTGCATACAAAGAGAGATTAGCCGGGGCTCCGGTAATACATCAGTGTCTTCTTTAGTTATATTTATCAGTACAATTGGTGATTCACACTGGCCTGGTTGGTTAAGAGTCCACTATCAGTGCTGTCACCTGTACTGGGAAATTACAAATGTTGCTTCTGCTATGCTCAGCAGGGTAAGAATTTTATTCTTTACTATAAAAGATACAATGTCAAAGACCAGGGAGTGGTCTATAATAAAGAATCTACCTGAGGGGGGGTAACTGGCACAGAACTTCCAAAGTCCCAGAACTGTCCTGCACAAAAGAGTATCTGTTATAATAAATGGAGGGATTTTGGGAAAGGAACCTAGACGGGGTGTGATTGCCACAACAGTCCACCACAGGGAAGAAGTAGGTGGAGACCTAGAGATGAAGTTCAGCTGCATGGCTGTCCTGGCGAGTTTATGTCAAGTTGACACAAGCCAGCTGTTTGGAAAGAGGAATTCTCAACTGAGAAAATGCCTCCATAAGACTGGCCTGTTGGCAAACCTGTAGTCCATTTTCTTAATCAGTGACTGATATGGAAGAGCCCAGCTCATTGTGGGTGGTACAACCCCTGAGGAGGAATTAGGTCTGCGGTGCTATAAAAAAGCAGGCTGAGCAAGCCACGAGGAGCAAGCCAGTAAGCAACACTTTTCCATGGTCTGCACATCAGCTCCTGTCTCCAAATTCCTGCCGTGTTTGAGTTGCTGGCCAGATGTCCTTCAATGATGGACTGTGGTGTGAAATGAAACTGAGATAAACCTTTTTCTTCCCCAAGTGGCTTTTGGCCATGGTGTTTTATCACAGGAATAGAAACTGTAAGACAGAAGTCAATGTTTTAATGATTGAGGTGTGTATAGTCAAACTCTGACTTTAAAAACGAAACAGAAAACTCCAATGACACTGCTATCCAGCTCCCAAATAAATCACACACACAGGTTTATTATTACTTACGACTGCCTGGCCTTAGCTTGGCTTGTTTTTAACCAGTTCTTCTTGAAGTATCTCGTCTACCTTTTACCTCTGGACTTTTTCCTTTTCTTACTTCTTTATATCTTACTTCCAGTCTTACTCTGTGGCTGGCTCCTAGTATACTCCTCTCCTTGTTCTTGTTCCTCCTTCCTTTTTCTTCTTCTATTTATTCTCTCTGTCAGCCAGTCCTGCCCTTCCTTTCTCCTGTCTTGCTATTGGCTGTTCAGCTCTTTTAGGCCAATCAGGTATTTTAGACAGGCCCAGTAACACAACTTCACAGAGTTAAATAAATGCAACACATCTTTGCATCATAAAACAAATGTTCCACAGCATAAACAAATATAACACATCTTAAAATAATATTCTACAACACTCCAAGACATCAAGACTTGGGGAAGAAGCTTCCTGTTGAACACATTCATGAGTGGGGAAGATGGCCAGTCTCCTGAACTCCACAAGGTCAAGATGTGGAAGTTCTGCTGGGACTGTCCTCTTCGTCAGGCCTTCCCTGTGGGCCTCTTCAACACACCTGTTTACATTTCCATTTATCCTTCTAAATGAAACCCAAGTAAAGACTTCCAGTGAGTTCTATAAACAACTCTATTAAATGTATAGCCACGTCAGACACAAGTGCAGGTACCCAGGGACTCCAGAAATCAAGGCAATCCAGCTGTGGTTCATGGCCTTTGTGGTGATTGTTGCTAAGTCTGGGTAGTCAGTGTCAAAATGAATTAATTGTAAAATATCAAAGAATATAGACCTGCTTCATTATTTTTCATGTTTTTATTGTGGTAAAATATACTAAACATAAAATTTAACCTTTTAACCCTTTTTTTTCTTTTTAAACATTACACTGAAACTTAACAATGTAGAAAACATATACAACATATAAGTAAATTCCTAAGATTACATGAACTGAACACACACTCTTGTATCTAAGTTCTGGACCAAGAATTGAACAGTCCAGCATTTCATAAAAGAACAGGAACATATTGGGAAGGAGCATTTCTGTGAAAGACACCTACATGAGAAATTACAATGGAGGGGAAGAGGCAGTGTTTCCCAGGGAGTGTGCACGCGCTCCATAATGTACCAATTCCAAGTTCAGGGACACTCAGAGGGACGCTAATGCCACTGCTAAAAAGCTTTGGTGGACAGTAATTTGAGATGTGCTAGGTTAAGGGAAGCCAAACAGGTTTACCCACTGAGGCTGGCTTTGAAAATTCAAACTCTAGGTCTGAGAGGACTAAAGAAAAGGGAATTTGCCCACTTCTTTTTTCAGTATGGTAAAAAAAAAATAATAAATCAATAAAATTTATCATTTTAACCCTTTTAAGAGGAGAAGTGAGGTTCATTAATGCCCACAATGTTATGTAGTCACCATCATTATCCATTTCTAGAACTTACTCACCCCAAACAAAAACTCTGCACACATTACACAACAAAACCCCAGCCCCTCCCCAGTCCCAGTCCCCCTTTCTCTTTTCTGCCTGGAAGAACCTGCTTCCTGTAGGCGCCCCGTGTAAGTCAGTCTCCCAGCACTGACTTCTGTGTAGGTTCGCTTCAGGAGAATACGTTTCCCAAGGCATATCTGCGCTGCATGTGTCACAGTGCAATCTTGTCATGAAAGAATAACTCCACTGCATGAGAACACCACATTGCTTCATGCAATTGCCAGTGGACGGACATCTGAGTTGTTCCCACTTTTCTTACTTGAACAGTGCTATCAACTTTGGCTTTGGTGTACAAGTGTCTGCACTGCACCATCTGCTCACACCATCCTCATGTATTTTTGTTTTATAACCTATGGGAGATACTTTACAGTTTATAGATCAAATAGAAATAAACAATAACATACATTGCAAAAAACTCAAGGCTTTATTATAAGCATTAATAACTATTCATACTAAAGAATCAGAAAAGAAATAAAAAAGCTGGAATGTAATCAACGTTACTTAGGCATAGATAAGCATATAGGAATATTTTGTTAATCATTAGACTAGAAAAATATAAATGATGGAATTATATCAATATTTTGTACTTAATCTTCCTAAATGTACTTTCAGTACTAAATACACAGACAGTGCATACAATAATTTAAAGATAATGCCTTTTTTGGATAGTGCTAGGATCAAACCCAGGGCCTCATGCATGCTAAGCAAGTACTCTACCATTCAGAGACAACACTAGCCTTAAAATTATGCCTTTTTTGTTTTTTTTTAAAGCAAACAAAACATGCACATCTTTGGTTATTCTGAACTAGTTTAGAGGTCAGTGTGGCATTTAGTGCTTTAAGCCCACATTCTTGACAGACTGGCTGCTGGATGATCGGTCACGTTCCTTAGTAATTTCCATCTCAATTTTCGCTTTGATTTTCTCCCAATCTATTTGGAGCTACAACAGAAGGGAAAGGAGAGTCGTGCTTACATCTTATGTTTCATTTAATCCAAAGTAACCCAGAGTAAACAAAACAGAATATATGGCTTCCAAAACAGAGAGAAGGTATAACGAGAAGTTAATGGGAAGCAATGCTGAAAACCCATGAGCTACCTTTAAGATCAGGAGAGCACGTCCAGAGCACAGGCAAGACTCGTGCTGTGATTCAGAAGACCCCCATTCTGTGCAGTTCTTTACAAAGTGCATGGAAACAGTTCACAGAACTGCGGGATTCTGCACTAGAGCTTAGGAACAATGTAAAGAAGCCACTCTGCTCTGCTCCCAACAAAAGCAACTGGGCAGAGCAGCACCTAGGGTGTGATTGCATCAGCTCTACTCCGGATATCTCAGAAGCTGAGTTTCTCAGTAGAAGCTCAGCTGCAAGGAAAGACAAGGGAAGGTTGTTCCATGAATGGCTCCATTGCAACCACTCTTACAGTGACAGAAGGATGGGGCAGTCACCAACTGATGAAAGCCATCAGAGGAGCAGAAGACAGGCCTGGGAGACACCTGAGAGCAAGAAAAGATTTCTATCTGTTTGCTTTTCTTTTATCTATGATGAGGGCAAGCCTACCTAGCCTAGACCTATCCTTTCCAAAGCTCCTAAGACTTGATGTTAGGAAAGGACGCCTCTGCCCAAGTTCTACAAGCAAGTTATTTGGGAATATTTATTTCTTTAGGAATATTTATTTGTTTAGGAATCTACTGTTAAACAAATCTAGAGATCACTTTATTTAGGAATGGGTGTCCTCTGAGGCAAAACATGGGAAAAATTGGGTCCTAGACTACGCTTAAACTATGAAATAGACCCAGAGCTCTAAGACTTGGTCAGAAATGAAGAGGCTTTTACCTCCACATAGGGATGAAACAGCATGAAATTAGACCAAAGCAGTTGTTGTTGCCTGAGAAGATTCAGCTGAAGAAACTGGAGATTAGCTTGACCTTAATAGAACCGCATACCTATTTTATGCTAGTAGTTGATTGGCCCATTTGGTTCTTTTGTGTTCCAATATTCTATGTCTAAATTTCCAATAAGTAATTTGTTGACATTTTGATGACCTTAAAAATAATTGTCCATATTTATCTATAATATATCAGATAGACTGGTTAATAATTAATAGAATTTCTTTTAGCCTAGAAGATAACCGTCTGTGCTAAGAAACCAATGGCAGCCTTCTGAAAAGCAGAACAGATATTAGACTACTGGAAGACTGACTTCCAATCAGGCCACAACTCAGTATTTTTAAATGGCAATGCACACATTTTCTGAAAACGAACTTAGGTGACTGCCTTTGCCTTCTTCCCGCCTTAAACTGGCTTAGGTTTGCTCTCTAGTTGGTCCCAGTATAACTACTCCATGGCCCTGCTGGAGCAGTCTGTCTGTCACTGACCCGGCGACATTATTAGCTACTTGTTGAAAGGCACATGAGTGCACCGTGCACCGTGTACCGAGGGAGGGTCTCCTGCAGAAGCTAACTGACTCATCTCACTTGGCATTTATCCAGCTTTAGGACTGTGTTCTACGGATAATTTCACCCTAAATAAGAATATTTTTACAGTATGTTTAAGGTAAAGGTGCTTGTTTTCGGACAGTTTCAAGTGACTTCTACATCAAAAGCCATACTTTCTACTATAGGGAGTGTCAAACTATTTGGACCCTCTTATTTTGATCCCTAGTCAATTGTCAGTCACATAAAAGCATTTGAAACTCCATATCTAACAGCTCTGTCCAGTTCCCTGCTAGCCTACTCTTAGTAGAGATTGGCTGCCTAACTTAACAGAGAATAAAATGGCAATCAGGCATGAATTCATGTGTCTTCATCCTCATAAACTGACCTATACTTACCCTCACCCCATCTGCGTTCCTTCTGCCCCAGGCTAACCTCATCCCACCGGTCTCTGAGCCCGTTTCTCTTGACTCCTCTAGGACACTGCCTTCCGTAATCACAGACTCAAGTCCTCTTTGGCTTCCTGCCTTTCTTAATTCTGTGTCTGAGCGCTTCCAGCTTAGTCTTCTCACTCAGAGCTCCCATTCTCTCTCCAAAAAGACTGCAATACGACTGCCCATCAGCGGCCCTTCAGAAAACGTGTAATGCGGAGCCGGGGACCAGGCCCAACACCTCACACATGCTAGGCAAGGGCTCTGTTACTGAACTATATCCTTGGTGGGCCGAGAAACTTCACTAAAACACTATCTGCTGTTTTCAGGTCTTATCCTGTATGTCCTCTCTGTTCAATAAATATTTAACAGTTGTTTATGTTAAGCCTTGTCCTAAGTACAGGGTCCAATAAAGGATTAAAACTGGTTTTGCTTTTTTTTTAAATAATAAAGGCAGATCATGGTGAAAGAGATCGATAATAAATAAAAATTTTAAATGTGTATGTCACACATGGTAAGGGTTTGGAATGCAGGGGAGACTGTAGTGTGAGGTGCAAAGCAGGAAGGTACATGGCCATCTAATGGCTTGATAAATTTCTTGGTGTTTTCAAATGTAGCAGTCAGAGAAGTTGATGGCCCTGAAAACTGACAGTAAGGTTTAGAGATGAATTAGTAACAGCGGATGGGAAGAAAGGGGCCTTGCCATGGGAGCCTTCTTGGGACCTTGTTTACTACCGCCACTAACATCTCTCCTATCACAAGGCACCCTGTCTCTCTTCAGTTTCTGTCCCTTCCAAATGCCCCTCCCACAGCCATCTCAGAAAATGTCAGAATGTGCAAATTTCCTCAGCTTTCCTATTCACAGTGGTACAGATTCAGGGAGCAAAGGGCAGATAAACAAGAGAAACAAGTCAGCTTATCAGTGTGTGCAGTGACGTGGCTCAGGGAAACCACAGTGAAAGGTAACTCAAAGCATTGGCTTAAAACTCTGGTTAATATAGTGTCTCATAACAAGAGACTAAGGAAATGACAAAACAAAGAATTGCAGTTTTTAGATTCCAGAGACAGGAAGCCAAGGAGAGGCAACAAAATGGGAACAAACCAATGGAGCGAGGACTGGAAATTCCTCTTTCTGGTGCCATCTCTGAGCTGATTCTATGTTGTCTCCAGAATGCTGGAGAGGTGGCTCAGCAGCTAAGAGAGCTTTCTGTACTGGCAAGAATTAAGAGTTCAATTCTCAGCACCCACATCACGTGACTACAGTAACCCACAACTGCAGCTCCAGGGGTTCCAATGCCCTCTTCTGGGTTCCACAAGCACTTGTATAAACACACACACACACACACACACACACACACACCAACACCACCACTATCATCATAATAAAATAAATAATAATAAAATCTTTTTTAAAAAGAGTTGTCTTCAGTGCAGCAGAATTTCGATCCTTTTATTCTGTGCTCTGGTGTAATGGGCAGAGATCCTTATGCTGTTAATGACACATATCTATGCAGTTCTTTGTTCTGAAATAGTATATATGGCTACAATTTTGGTAAAACATATAAATATGGATGATAGATTATGACTAGACTATAAACCCAAATGATACTAGGCAATCAGCAAGTAGATGTTAACCATGTAAGCTATTTTCCTAGGGTTAACTTTTATATCAATACTCAGAAAAAAAAATTCTTTTCGAGACAGGGTTTCTCTGTGTAACAGTCCTGGCTGTCCTGGAACTAGCTCTTGTAGACCAGGCAGGCCTCGAACTCACAGAGATTCACCTGTCTCTGCCTCCCAAGTGTTGGGATTAAAGGCTTGTGCCACCACTGCCTGCCAATACTCAGAAATTTTAAAATAACTTTTTCTTTTAAAAATACTGTTTTGTTACTTTGTTGCTGTTCTTGTTAACTTTCAAAATGGCATCTGTGAGGAAGAAAAGCTGAATACTAGAATACCAAAGGGAATCAAAGTAACCTGTTGGCACAGTTTAAGGAGAGAAACAGGGAGAAACCCCTGCTGCTCTGGCTGAGCTATCACACACAACTGAGGTATTATGCTTTAGCAACTGCTAAATTACATAATTTACATAATTTACATAGGCAAAGAAAAAAGAAAAGAAGGATGCTAAGTTTTTGCTATTTGAGCTGGAGATGGCTCAGTGACACCTGATGCTCTTGCAGAAGGTGTAAGTTTGGTCCCTAGCACCCATGCAGGGCCACTCACAACTGTCTGGAATGCCAGCTCCAGGGAATCTGATGTACTCTTCCTTCCTCTGCAGGCACTACACTCATGAGCACAAATTCACACATAGACATATAACTTAAAATAAAAATATTTTATAAATAAATTAAGATTTCACTAAAGGAAGGGCTGTATTTTGCATGTTTTCTCAAATGGGGGAAATAAGTTTAAGAGCTAGCTTTCTTCCTAGACATCTGTATTATTTATCTAAAAATATCAAATAACATACAACCTCAAGACAAATTATCATAAAAAACTGATGTGAGTTGGAAAAAAAAGGCTAAAGCATCTAGAAAAAAACCAAAACCACTGGGACTGATGACTCATGCTTATAATCCCAACTTTCAGGAAATTGAGGCAAGAGAGGTCCTCCAATTTAGATGCCATCTTGAGCTAGATAGTGAGCTTCAAGACTACAGCTTAGACTACAAAGTAAGATTCTGTTAACAGTCAAGAGCCTAAAAAAAGAGACTAAATCATATAGTCACAAAATAAAATGAAAATGTCACAAGAGAAAAATAATGCTTTTAGAAATTAGAATATGAATCACACGGCTTTGTCATAAGATGAATGTTTTATATAAAGCATAGATATAAGACACGGTACAATACTTACACCTTCTGCATACTGCAAATATCGTTTATTAGTTTCCTGTTTACCAAATGTCTCCAAAAACTTTTGACGATAAGCAAGAACTGTATCAACATGAGTTTTGTATTTCACAGCCAACTCCAGTGCCCTATAATGAGAAATTACACAGATTATCAATATCACTGTCTAAACAACAGAGTTTTGAAATTAGAGGTAGGACAAATGACTGCTCTGCTTACCCCACAGTCTGGAAAGCCATTTTCTGCTTTAGCCACCTATGTATCTTTTCAAAGCCCAGGTGAGACAGCTACTCTTGTACAAACACAATGTATAAATGCTCTGTGTCACTTTTGCAGACTACTATGTCAGCACTACTTATGAGGTGTGCATCCTAGACCCTACACTAGCTTATACAGTTTCCACTTCCTTTGGTGAGTACTGCAGAGTACATGTATGTAAAACAGTAATATTTTGGTAAATCATAAAAAGTAAATACCCGATATTTTTATGAATCGACAATAAGCTTATGGAAAAAAGTGATATTACTATATCAAAATTAAAATCATATAAAATAGAAAATTAATATTAAAACCAGTACGACAAATGTTATTACTATTTGAATCTTTGAAAATGTCATGCTACAGTGGCAAGGTGTCTTAGCAGGTATAGGAACTTGCCACCAAGCCCAATGACCTGAGTTTAATTCATAGGACCCACATGATGGAAAAAAACAACTTCCCCAAGTTGTCTTCTGACTTCCACCTATGTACATGTGCACAAAACAATCAATTAATTAATTTTTAAAAACTTAAAGAAAATGTTAAGAAGTCATTGAAATTTTATAGTTTAACCAATGTATCTATGCAATTTTAAGGTAAGCCTTTATTTAAATTGTAGGAGAATTACTAAAAACAGTAGCATCACACCAAAGAGACATATTTATCCTGGTGATAACCTGCAAGGAGGTGAACAGACTGTCTCAGCCCAGGATTCCATGTCAGTTTGACTAGGGCCTCAGGCTCGTCAAAGTCCTGTGCATGACTCAGGACGTGAGTCAAGAAAAGCCAAGTGCAGCATGTGTCTCTCCACTGTTAACTCTTGTTTTCAGGCATGGGTAACATCACCGAAGTAGTCAAAAGGGCATCAATTCTCGAGCTCTTGTGTGTTCTCCTACACCATGACATGATCAGGACAACTATGATTGATCTGATACAACTATTATGGATATGTTATTTTAGATAAAACAGGACATTAATATTTTATAACTCCTGACTCTTCAGTTTTAGCCAAACTAAATAATATCTTTAGAAAGAATTTTGGGGGCCAGAAAGATGTCTCAGCCATAAAAATCTGACAACCTGTGTTTCAACCAAGATAAAGATGAAGAGAGAACCAATTTCACAAACTGGTCCTCTGACTTCCATGTTTGCACTGTGGCATGTGTACTCTCCCACCCCTCTCTCTCTCCCCCCCTCTCTCTTCCTTTCTCTCTCCCATACACATTTACTCTAAACTCTTAAAACTTTCAAGTATTTTGGATAATACTGTGTGTTTTGACAATTGGTAGGCAATTCAAGGAGCTATCAAAGACAACATAAAGATATGAATGTAACTCAGTAATACCACAAATAGGAATACCAAGATGATGAAATATGATTTCTTATAAAACAAATCAACATATGCTATATATTATTGCGGTGGTTTGAATGAGAATGGCCCCATAGGTTCACAGATCTGAATGCTTGGTCACCAGGGACTGGCATGATTGAAAGGACTGGGGGAGGTGGCCTTGTTGAAGTGGGTGTGGTCTTGTTGGAGTAAGTGTCACAGGGGATGGGCTTTGAGGTTTCAAGACTCCAAGCCAGGCCCAGTGGCTCACTCTTCCTGCTGCCCGTGGGTCTGGATGCAGAATTCTCAACTATTTCCCCTGCACCATGCCTGCCTGAGTGCCACCACATCCCCCACGATGATGAAATGGACTAACTGAAACTGAAAGCAAGACCCATTTAGTGTTGTCTTTTATAGGCGCTGCTCTGGTCAGCATCTCTTCACAGCAATAGGAGATCGACTGTCACGGACTCCCAGAGTTCTCCCGTTTTTGCAATTTTAAGTCTTTCAGAGAAAAATAAGCCAAGCAGATGGGGACTGAAGTGAAGAACAAAAGGCAACAATTAAGTAACAGGCTCTATGATGAGCAGTGATAATCAAGGTGCCTTGTTCCTTCTAGAGATCTATTTACCCAAGCCTCTGAGCCTGTGGGCTGTGTGTCCCTGGAGACTCTGGTGAGTCACACTACTGGCTCTGACAGTAGTGATGGCTTGGAACATCTTACCTGCAACAGTGAAAGCAGGCATACATAGGGAGCTGTTCTGTACTGGGGCTTTTCAAAAATTCTAAGGAAGTAATTTGGTATGCAAACATCAATACATTTAGTCATACAGAAAAGACAATATAATGTCTAATTGGGTATTCTGAGGTTAGGTTCTGAGTATTATTTACATTTCTGTCATTATTATAATAATAAAACATGCATTAATTATTTGAAGAGTAATGGCTAAAAGATTTACATATGTGCTATTTTAAGTAATCCCTAAATGCATACACACTGGGTAAAAAATGATTCTCTACCACATTTAGGAGGGAACTTACTTCAAATTATATAAGGGTTTTGGGAACAGTGTGTCTCTAGTTTTAAAATGGTTTGGCAACCAAACAAATGTGACATTAGATTCTAGGGCTGGAATAAGTCCATGTATTTTAAATAGGAAGAAGTTATATAAAAAGATATGATAACTTCTAAATAAGATCTTTTGCATAACTTGAACAAATCAAAAGCACTTTATATAACTGACAGACAAGTAGAAATTATTCTATTAACACTTATACACAAGGTCAATGTGGTTACCTGGAACATTCATTTCTTCCTCTCCTAACTTCAGTTTCTCAGAGTACATTAACACTCAGTGTCCAAAGTAGACACCAAACAGCTAAGCTGCCTACCCACAAGTCTTTGGGCTCTGTATTCTACTAAGGTGCAGGCAACCTCTGAATTCAGGCTATAAAAAACAGATGCACAACCAGCAAGAGCATGCTTCTCAAGCAGAGTAACACTTGAATGAATGAAAACCTATCCCATTCTAGATGGTCTCAACAGAGGTCGAGTTCAGGGACCACAAAAGCAATCTAATATACCACCCGACACTTCCTTCTATCATTCAAGAATTAAGAGATCTAGCAGTGAGCATCAACACTTGCTGATACCTGAAAACCACAGATGACCCAGACATTGTGGAAATGCACATATCACCAGTATTTAGTCTCCCTCTCCCTATCCCCCAAATAAACTTAAATCTCTAAGTTTAAGGCTCTAGATTCATGACCAATTTGTAGCTAATTCAGGAGACAGTCCCCATAATGATGTAATCAACAATGTCGAGATGATGGGAAATTCTAAAGGTCTGGTTTCTTCAATGTGGAAATTATAAGCAAACACAAAATGAAACAAAACCTATCTAAGAATGCATCAACTACTCACAACATAGTGGTCTTTTCTGGGTCTCCATTCAAACCATAAAACTCTTATTAGAGGGCCCTAGGGAATGTGCGAGCATTTGATTGTTGCCAACTTAATTATCGCCATGCACACACCCAGACATTCATGATGCTGAATTAGAACAAACTTAAGTCTTAACATAGCAGTGTTTGAAAAGTACCTCTCAAGTGTGAGCAGCTGTGTGGTGGGCTGGGCCAGACCACCAGGAGGAGAAGAGTGAGTAGCAGCACAGCGCACAGCCAGCGGGCAGGCCAGCCCAGGCCGCAGAGAGGAGAACCATGAGCAGCAGTGCGGGGACCACCAACAGCTGTGGCCTCCAGAAATAATCTGACCACTGGAGCCTGAACCCTGCCAACAAGGAGGAATGACCATTTGAGCATTGGGCCTGTAGGCGCCTAGAGAAACAATCACCAAAGGCTCTCCTCTACCTACACCTGAAGCAGCCAAAGCCCCCAACAACATTCACTGGAGGAAAAGGGACCCCTGAAACACAGGCTCCAAGTGTTCCAACTGGAGGAAGAGATAGGTAGATAACAGTGCAAGAATATATTCAACGACATAAAGAGCAATACGGTGCCACCAGAAACTAGTGGTTCTACACCAGCAAGACCTGAGCATCCCAAAGCAGTTGATTGAGGCTCTTAAAGATAATTTGAAAAATTCCCTTAAAGAAATGGAGGAAAGGACAACCAAAAAATTGGAAGAAATCAATGAATCCCTTAAATTTAACCAAGAAAAAGCAATCAAACAGGCAAAAGAAATGGTTCAAGACTGGACAATCTACCCAAACTTAGGGGACACAATGAAAGCAGTGCTAAGAGGAAAGTTCATAGCACTAAATGCCTACATAAAGAAGCTGGAAAAATCCCACACCAGTAAATTAACAGAACACCTGAAAGCCCTAGAACAAAAAGAAGTAAACTCACCCAGAAAGTCTAGACAACAGGAAATAATCAAACTGAGAGCCAAAATCAACAAAACAGTAAACAATACAAAGAACTTTAAATCTCCGAAGAAAGAAGTGGAAGAAAACACCAGAAAATGGAAAGATCTCCCATGCTCTTGGGTAGGTAGAATT
>LOJH01013901.1:7584-26957 GCA_001685095.1 Ellobius talpinus | reverse complement strand
GATGTGAGAGTTAGCCAATAAGAGGCTAGAGCTAATGGGCAAGGCAGTATTTCAGTGAATACAGTTTCTGTGTAATTATTTCCAGTATAAGTTAGCCAGGTGGCGGGACACAGCCCGCCGCTCCTTTTACAACTTGTGTGTGTGTGTGTGCGTGTGTGTGTGTGTGTGTGTGTGTGCAGGCATGTAGAAGTCATAGGACAAACTCAACTGTCCTTCCTCAGGACCTGTCTACATTGTTTTTTGAGACAAATTCTCTCAACTGAACTGGAGCTCATCAAGTAGCTCTTGGGGTTCCTCTGGCCAGGGAACCCCAAGAACCTGTCTGCCTCTGCTTTCCCAGTCCCCGGGTTACAGACGCACACCTCCACACCCAGATCTCTCATGTAGATTCTGGGAGTTGCACACAGGTTCTCATGTTTACACGGTGTGCACTTTGCCTACTAAACCATCTCCTCAGCCCTATGCATACCTTTTTAAATGGGCTTCCTAATGATGGTTTGCAAATCCCATAAGGGTCCCTTAAAACTGTATGAACCTATATGTGTTTCTCTAGAAAATTCTGTGCTTTCACAGAATTTGCAAACCTCCTTCAGAAATTTGCAAACCCATCAGCAAATCACAGTAGTCAAACACTTCCTGGGCTCTCAGGAGAGGAGCTTACATAACCCTGGTGGCAGTGCTGCAAGCTCTTCTTTTCTTTCTGGGACAGATGAGGTGGGAGAGGGAGGCTCCAGAGGGAATCCAGCCAACCAGCAGCAGAGCTGCGATCTCCCCAGCCTCTGCTGGCAGCTCTGACCTGTAAGTCCCCTTGCCACGTGCCTACCTGGTTTGTGCAGCACACACGCTTGGGTCACAAGGGCACGCTGCCGTGCACCCCTGTCTTCAGAGCCTCTTTGCATAGATGTCAAGGGAAATAAGTTCAGGTCTCAGTGCTTTTTTTCCCCCTGCTAAAAATATGGGTTGGTTGGCACTAGCCATGTATTTCTTGAGATAGAACAAGTGCTTCAAAGGCAGCGCTCTGGGAAAAGAGAGAGAGCTCTTCAACAAGGTTGTTAAAAGTTATTTTCAAGAAGGAAAACAAAGTTCTAAATGTTTCTCTTCCACTCCCTCCCTTGGCCATGACCCTCTCCTGTTAGGCCTCGCTTTGGAATGTGGCCTCTGCTTTGCACCAATGAACTAGTTGAATTTGGAGTTGATTACTTCACTGATTTCATTACACCTGGGATAACCTTGGGGGCAGGCGAGCAGACAGGGAGGTGTCCTCCCTGCACCTGTCCAGTGTCACACGGCCGTGGTGCCACCAGGTCATGCCACACTCTGGTGCTGGCCTGTGGAATTCCTTCTGGATCACCACCCTGATTTCCCGTAGGCACTTTCTTATGGAAAGGCACTAGTGCCTGCTTGGGTAGACCCTCACTTGGCCCTAACAGAGCTTACCATGTCCCCAGGCAAGTCCCGAAACAAGCAGTCTTGGTGTGGAGAGAAATCAACCTCACACTGAAGGCCAGGCTGAGGGAAGAGTCACCCAGCATCAGCCACGTGGGCCCAAAGGTCCACGTGGACTAAATGAGCAAAGCATGAGCCATCTTAGCAGCCGGGCTGTAGATGAGGGGCCCTGTGCCATGGCTGCTTACCCCATGCCCCCTTTCTTAGCCCCTGATCACTAACTGCCCTCCTTAACTGTGTCGTGCCTGTCCCTCCTGTCACAGGTGATGGTGCTGTCCACAAGACTCCTGAAGCCACTTAACATTCCTGAGCTGCTCTTTGGCACTGACCGGCTATACCCAGACCTTGGCTTCTGACATCTAAGAGAAGATAAGACCGATTTGAGCTGGAAATACCAATACCCATCTGTCAGCATTCCAGATATGCCTCCAAAGCCAGTGTCCCTGTCACTAATTATAGGTATGACTTCATCTGCCAGAGAGGGCCTCATGGCCAGCAGAACACAGTGTGTTTGGACTGCTGTTCTTCAAAAGCAAAATAAAGACTTGCGTGTTCATTTCTCTTCTATAGGTGTCAAGCTGTCTTTAGCTGACTTCACCTCAGTCCCTCTGATTTCTCCTCATCCATTACTGGAGCCACCTGCGAGTCCCTTAGCTCTGGGTAAAAGTCTGCCTGCAAGTGGTGGCAGAGACAAGCAATATGGTTGGAAGTTAGTCAAGGAAGGTTAAATGTCCTTAGAATTCCCTGCGTGAGGAAAGCTAGATTGTCCTTGTGATTATGTAAGTGAGGAAGGGACCTCACAGACAGAGCCTGAGACTTTGTTTCTCTCTGACTCCAAAACATTTCTGAAAGACAAGGAAGGGAGGGGTAGACTCGCCTGGGCAGCCCTAGCCTGGTGACCTCCGTGAATGGTAAATCACCCCAAGAGTGACAAAGGGCTGCTTTGTTCCAGCTGGTTCAAGGGTCAGGGTAGACCCACTACTTGGAGCAGCAGTGGGAGAGACGAAGAGAGGGTGCCAGAGGGCTGTTCTTGCTGCACATGGTTTCTCTGGTCCAGAGGAAGCCCGGTGTGGAAGAGGCTCCCTCCCAAGGAGTCTAGATTGGAAACACAACTCCCACATGGCCTTTAGGATTTCAAATTCCTACTGAAATCGAAAGCCTCCTTCTGGGATCTTATATTTTCTTTCTGGTCATAGCAGAAAAACCCAGACGCATCTAGTGAAATTATATGAGAACTCTAGGGAAAAAGGAAGAAAGGCCTGCTTGGAACCCAGACACCGCTCACAGGGACATGGCCGGTGGGAGCTCCTGGCGTGAGTAATGGATGTCTGAAATGAGACAACGCCGAAAAACAGTTTCTCATGTGGATTAAGAAGGAAGACAAAATAAAATGTAAGCCAAGACATGGCTATACGTTTTACTTCTCTATTAAATGCTGTCCTTTTAAGGAAATAGAAAAAAAAGAACTGCGAATTTAGAATCATTTTGAGGTGAATGAAGCTGATTTATGAAACAGCATGTTCGTTTTCCACCCAAGTGTGCTTCCTACCTTCCCTGCTCTTTGATGGTGCTCAACTATAAGGCAAATCTTTTTTAAATCCCGCTAAGCTAAAAGTCTTACATTTGAATGAGAAAAAAATGGCATTAGCCTCAAAGAAATTATTTGTATGCAGGGATAAGTGCTTTCTAAAATAAAGAAATTTAAAGTAACTGCCATGTGACTCAGAACTGTATTCATTCATCCATTCATTCCCAAATGTTGAATGGGAACCTGTGGAGAACATTCCAGATGCTCTGAGAAGTTCTGAGCCAAGCTTATCACAAACCAGGTACCACCCTGACTCCATGGCACTCACAGGATGAGAAGCTGATGCTGTGCCTCATGTCTGGGTGCCCGGTGGGTTTCTCCTCAGGGTTCAGGTGCACACCGTATGTCTGCATACAAAGGGAGGCTGAAACCAAACTGCTAGCCAGCGTTTACATCTGGAAGGCACATCAAGGGGAACATAGGAAAGGGGGAATCACCCCCCATTACTTCTGTACTGTTTCAGATTTTTACACCAAATATTTGTGTGTTGCTTTTGTGGGTTCAATAGTTCATCTTGGCAAATTATCTCTTACCTAGTGAAAGAATATTCAGAAACCTCTACTCTTCTACTAGGCTAAAAGTATCAGTTACGTTAGTATTCTAGGATGCTCTAACGCTAAAGTGAGTATGACCACGGCTAGTGTCGGGGCGGGTGCGAAAAGTGAAAAGTTTAGTTTGTAGTCGTCCTCTTCCATCTCAGTGGTCACTGGCTGGAAGAACTGGGCCAGGAGGGCAGTGATCGAGGCTTTGGAGACAGGCAAGCTGGAAGAAGTTGGTGATTACTGGAGTCTGGTTTGAATAAGGAAACCGGAGAAACGGGGGAGAATCCGATCCTTGATATTAACAGCAGGAGCAGAATACAAGCTTGGTTGTCATCCTGCAAATGGCTGTGGACAGAAAAGAGAAATGGGGTGACTTGGGCAGTGGAGCCCTGTTCTGTGGCAGAGTCTTTGGGTACTATGTGGGTTTATGCTAATTTCCATAGATGAGGGAGGAATTAAGGAGGATGCTAAGCATACCCACCCATTGAAGGAGCCCACAGGTCAAGACTCTGGGGTCCTCTCTTCCTTTATGTCCCAGTTAGACCTCTCAGAGCACATGGTTATCCAAGCCTGTACCAACATCCATGAAATAATAGATAATGGATAACGGATCCTCCTTCCCAGAGGGATGCTCAGGAGCCTCCTCTAGTAGAGTGGCTGGAACACGGTTCTCGGACACGTGGGTGTTACTGCTGAGGACATTGATGAGCTGCTTCACAAAATGACAAAGCATCAACAGGAGAATGGCAGTAAATGAACAGAAGATGTGAAGGCCTTTCTGGGGAGAGGAAAAATGGAAGAGAAATAAAGTCTCGGTCCAGTCTAACCAAGAGGTAGATCAGGAGCACACTTTCCATATCTGATACTTTGTCTTGGTTGAACATGAAACTAGATGCCAGTAGGTCATGCCACACTGGGTTTCAGTGAAATTGAAAAAGTAGTACTTAGAACATGGTTCAGGGTAAGCTGCTCAATGCCCCAATATTAGCCAGCTTTCTATCACGATGACTGAGTATCTGAGAAAATCAACTCACAGGAGAAACCCTGTAGTTTTCGCTCATGGTCTCAGAGGTGTCCGTCCACAGTCACTTGTCTCTGATGTCTCTGTGCCCACAGTGAGGCAGAGCATCATATACAATAAAGAATATGTAGGTGTGAAGACCTGTTTAACTTATGAAAACCAGGATACTGTGGAGGGGCTGGGGGCAGGGACAAAATACAAACTCTCAACACACAGCCCAATGACCTGCTTCCTCTGGAGAGTTCAGTCTTCTGAAGTTACTGCCCTCAGTGTTGCAGTAAGGTGAGAGTCTCTCAATAGATCCATTGATGAAATCAAGGAGCTCATTATCCAGTTACCCCTCCCCAAGGCCCCTCCTCTGAGCACTACTGAATTGAGGACCAAGGTCTCAACCCATGAACCTTTGGAGATGTTTTAGATCTAAAAATAATAATAGTTAAGAATCACTACTTGTGGTGGTTTTTTTTTTAAAAAAAAGCCCCCAAAGGGAGTAGCACTATTAGGAGGTGTGGCCTTGTTGGAGGAAGTGTGTCACTGTGGGGGTGGGCTTTGAGGTCTCTTTTGCTCAAGCTTCACTGAGTGCGACACTCAGACTACTTCCTGTTGCCTGCATATCAACATGTAGTGGCTCCTTCTCCAGTACCATGTCTGCCTGCATGCCACCATGCTCCCCACCATGATGATAATAGACTAAACCTCTGAAACTGTAAGCCATAACTTCAATTAAATGTTTTTCCTTTGTAAGAGTTGCTGTGATCCTAGTGTCTCTTCACAGCAATAGAAACCCGAAGACACTACTAATGATGAATGTCGGATGATTGCCTCTGCAGATCCATGTTTCCAGGAGAAACTTTCCATCACTAATGTTAGCCAGAAAGCTAACATTGTAGTCTGTGCAGTCTGGGGTTGAAAGCCTCATTTACCATTTTCATATTATCCAAATGTATGAATTTTAAAGGGACCTCCCACACACACCTTATGGTAGCCAAATGAAGGTGATACAAACAGCCCAGCTGAGGAGCTGAGCACTAGTGACTCTCAGACCTGGGTGTATTTACCACCTAAACCAGGCAGGCCAAAGCAAGCATACACAGGCCCATCTCCTACCAAGGGCCTTGCAGCCACTTTTTATATACACAGTTAAATCCCGGTAAATGCTGTGTGGCGACTGAGGTCTGCTCCTTTTAGAGCTCTGTCCCCACAAGCATAGGGCATAAGCCAAGTGTTTGGCAGTACTCCCCACAGAGCCTCAGGCCCTGTGCAGATAACTTTGTGCCAGGGTCCCTAGAGATACGCTGATATTTCCATAACAAATAATTCCATCCCCCTACCAAGACCACTATTGTTTCTTCTTCTTACCCTAGTTACCAGAAACAGCATATCAACAGCAAATAATCCACTATTACAAATGTCTGTTGGCTTGCCCAGGAAACATCAAAAACCTCCATCTCTGCTTTGAAAGAAACTTCAGACAACCAGATGGTAGAGGGCTTGCAAGCCAGTCAGCAAGAGCAGGGGAGTGGTGGGGTCTCCCCACCCTTGCTCATAACCCCATTCTCTTCTGCAATTCAGGAACTGATGAAGACAATAAGAACCTTCTGAAACCGCCTCTCTAGATGTCCAGAAGGAGTGCCCAGACAGCTTTCTGGGTTCTATACTGTAAGCAGGCAGTGCCTCCCTGCTGGGCTCTTACCCAGAGGTTCTGGGAGCTCTCCACAGCTGGGCAGCTGGGCCTTTGCCATTTCCTTTCTCCTAAGCAAGACCACAGCGAGCCAACTGCTCCATTGTGGGAGTCTGCCCACAATGTGTTCCCTTACCCAGAAAATAGATTTGTTTTTACCCTCTTCGGGTAAATGATCAATGCTGAAGTCCCATTTTTTTTCCTCTCATAAATAAGGGGCTCTCTACAGACACAGCCATAGGCCCCAAAGCTCTGGTTTTGAGCTACCAGACAGGCAAACCTGGAACTGGATGAGGATAGAAGGCAATTTCACAACCTCCCTCCCAGCCTCCCCTGCCACTGTACAGCAGGGCCAGGTCCAGCCAGGGCTGCAAGTGGTTTTGATTTGAGGCTGGAAGGAAACTAGAAAGCCAGACATCATGACAGACGTGGGTTGGGCTCTGAGACAGACCGGCTGGGAGGCAGCTCCTCCAACCTGGACGTCTTTATTACTGAGGGGCTGGAGGCCAAAGCAGCCAGCAGCCTCTGGCTAATGGCAACAGCAGATGTGGTCCAATTGCCAGGAGCCCTGGGCCCAGGCAGTAACCAAGCTGGTAGCAAAAGGGAGGTGGAGGGAGCTGGGGAAGTGGAGCCAGGATGGTTGGCTGGTCAGGAGAAGGCCCAGAGCCACAACTGTCTGGGGGGTAAAGGGGTGGGAACGATGAGCTTTGGTATCAGAATGGCTTAGGGTAGTGTTCAGATCAGCTTCCTGAGCCCAGCCTGTTGCTTCCTTTCCTGTGTAGGATACTAAAGAGAGATAAGTTAATGTGTAGCGTGTCCTTGTTACAGACATCTATTGCTGGTGCCCAGACAGTCCTCTTACCATCTGGCCCTAAGCTAACATAATCTCTAGGCCTTGGTTTCCTCATCTTAAACTAGTGAGTGACCCTTGGGGGTCTCCCAAAGATTAAAGAGCATTGTGCAATCTGGTATGTGGTAAATACTCAATAAACCCTCACCCCTCCTCTGCACCAGACTCAGGAACCCCTGCCTGGTGTGGGGGGAGCCTGTTTCTCAGCCAGAGTTTGTAGATGGCAAGTGGGGGATGGTAAATGGAGAGATACAGTATCGAAAAAAGATAAAGATGAGATTATTGAAGCACCGAACACTGTGCCAAACTTATACTGAGAGCACAGTTGTCTAGAACTGCGGAAACTCCAGTCCAGCTGAGACGGCAGCCTGGGTGGTTCCCATTTCATTTTCTCCCTCTCCCCTCCCTCCACTTCATCCTTTTGTAACCAAGGACCCCTCATAGCCAAAAGACCCACCTAGGTGAAGTGAGAGGCTGAGAATGCACGGGTAAAGGGTAAGGGGGTGAGGGGCAGTCATCTGTGCCAAGAGCAGGAGACGAGAAGGTGCAGGGCAGCTAGACTGAGAGAGACCGGGAGTGGAGAGGAGGAGACAGGTAAGAGGTGGGAGGCTGGCTCCACTCAGCACAAAAATCTACCCTCCACGAAGCTCTGTGTCTCCCATTTCAGAACATGGGGGAGCCCAGGGACAATGTACAAAGATGGCCTGTTCGCTCATTGGGCATTGCTAACAGTCACACCAGAGGAAGACTGAGTAGAATACAGATCTTGTCTCTGCCCTTGTCCTGTCTCTGTCCTCTGTGGGAACCATGCCCCACCCTGCTGTCAACACACACCCTTCCCAGAGGTGAGGTGACGGTAGGTTCAAAGAGCTGGTTTTCTTTTAATAACAAGTTCTACGTACAACAAAACATAAATGTCCGAATGTCACTGTCAAGGGCGGTCAGACGTTCCCCTGGGAAATGAGCTTAAATAGCCCAGCCCTGTATCACAGCCGACTGCCAACATGTCTCACTTCCGCACTCTGTGGCAGCATGCATCTTCCATATGAAGCATGACAGAGGAGTATCATGGACTAGTCAGAAGACACTGGCTGAACTCCATTATGTGAGCTTGAGGACATGGCTCGATTGTGCGATCGTGATAGCCGCTCCCCCACCCCTCCTCACAGGGGTCTCTGGAGGGTTAACCCAGACCACTAAGGAGCGTGCTGCCCGGACGGAAGGACAGTGCCTGCCCACTGTGATAGAGACTCATTGAGCTTCCGTGAAAGGCTTTCCAAGCTCAAATGGCAGCACAAGAGAGAGGCCTGGCAGCTGTGGCACACATGTGACAATAGCTCCGTGAGAGAAGCTGCTCCTGAATAGAATAGCTCCAAATCAATGGTTGTGAGCTCTTCCTGTGAGGACAGAGTGTAGTCTGGAGACATGGCGTGCCCGGAAAACCTCCGCTAAGCGTCACACATGAAGCAGCACTGATCTGTGGAGAAGCACGCTTGCCCCCAGAGGCTTGGTTAAGATGCGCACACAGAGACGGCTGTCTTAGGTCTACCCAGAGGACCACGAAGAAAATGAGTAGGAGATGTGCAACTCTGGAATAGAAAGGCCAAGTTACACTGGATGGTGCTCACGGGTTGGAGCCCTCACATTACTGAACTTGTTCTGCAAGGATATTTTGCAATGTGTAAAATCAGGATAATAAAATGTACCTCACCTGGTCACATGTTGTGAGGCATAAGAGATCGTGCGTGGAAGACACATCCCCTGACTCAACATGCTCAATCAACACGGGGTTCCAAACAACAATTTCTGCAGGGCAGAAGGCAAACATTTCAAACGGCTGCTCTTATCAAATGAGAGATTTATTGTACATAAAATAAATTACAGTTTGAGCCAAAGCATGATTGACTTCTTAAAGTGCATCAGTGTAAGGGATTTGGCAGTGAGGCCGCATCTGGTCATTCAATAAGACAGCATTTCAGTATCTCAGCCACCCATAGCCACGACTCAACCAGGCCCAGGAAGCGACCCAAGTCATTGCCATGAGTCATTCACACAAACCACACCACCATCAATTAACACTTTTTTCTGTACCTGATGCCACAGTTAAAAAACAAACCAAAAAAGCAAACAAACAACTGTACACTGTCACAGTTGGGCAGTCCAGGGTTGAGTTTTTCACAGCTACTCAATATGTATACCCATCCTGCACCAGGAGATCTAGCACCTTCCTGTAGACCACAGCTCACAGGAGTCTGTACACAGAATATTTTGCCTTAAAATATGACCTTTGTGGGGTGGGGAGGGTCCCTCCTTGTTTGTAAAGAAATCTGGGTATCCTTCAAGTCAGAAAGACATCCCATAAAGATAGCATGTTGGAGACACTGAGAAAAGCAACCCTTCCTCTTGGGAGAAAAAAAAATGGAGACGGGAGAGAAAGCCTGTGAATGCTTCCCCGGTTCTTTCGTGCCCGCCCTAATTCACATCAATGTATTTAGCAAAACCACCATTTTATAAGGTAGTGAGGAACAAAAACATGCCCCATCCTCATGGTAAAGGACCAGGAAGAAAAGTCACATAGCCATCCATCTGTCCTCGGGCTCCAAACACTTGGTTTTTGCAGAATTCCACAGGCCCCTTAGGCCCCTCTGCTGCAGCGCTTTCTGGAACCATGAACTGCCATCCACCTGCAGTGGCCCTGCCTAAGAACCTCAGGCCCTCTGCCCAGAAGACCAAACCCCCTCAAGGAGTCACGCTTCAGACAGATGTGACAGTCCTCACTTTGGCAGACAGAGCTTGCTTGAACCTCCTTTTCAGGTCCTGCATGTTGGGTGACTTGGGTCTGGGAATGAGAGACGTTCTGCGCTTCTCGGGCATGCTGCTGGGCTGCTGTTTGTGGCTCACTTCTTTGCAAAGGATGTGGAAAGCACTGTAAACATCGTTGTAATTTTCACTGACAGATACTTCATAGAAGGAGCAACCGAGCATGCCGGCCAGTTGCAGTCCAAGCTGAGGGTCCACCTGCTTGATGTGTAACAGGTCAGCTTTGTTGGCCACAACCACCACAGGCAGCCGAGTGCCTGGGTGAAGCTGCTGGACATGCTGGTGGAGCTGGCCAATGAGTTCATAGCTCTTGTGGTCAGTGATGGAGAAGACAATGACCACGGCATCTGCCCAGCGAATGCAGCGATTCAGCTGCTCGTTGCAGCTCAGGCCATTCTCATGCACCTGAAGGGACCGGGAGAGCAAGGTGAATGGTGAGCACTGCACAGAGCTCGGGCTCAGTCGGAATCTGAATTCTAAAGAACCCTGCACAGTGACGATGGCAGGCTAGGGTCATAAACAAGTCCTATCCCCACGCTTTGGCTTCCTTGACAATATGTTGATCCAGCTGCTCGGAGTTGGGATAAATAACAGGGCAGCTCACCACACTCAAATGGAAAATGGACTGCAGAGAACTCCACGCAGGGAGACTTTGTAGTTGCACAGAATGGGAAATTAACTGGCTAGACAGTGAGTCTGGGGAAGCAAAGATAGGAGCGGGAAGCATTTAAACCTGGATAACTGCCCAGTGCGGGACGGGGAAGGAGAAAAAAACACTAGCAGAGCTCTTTTGTCTACAGAGAAACTTCCTACCACATAAAACGTGATTCCGGGCGTGGAGACTGGACCCACATATTTGGTTTTTAATGCCAAGGCACGTACATAAAAACCAAAGCAAACACTGTTGATCCCAAGTGTTGGCTTGCCCCCCCCATGCCCGTGTGGTGACTCCTCCTACAGGAGGGGCTCTGCCCTTCCCCAGTCTCCCAAATTAAGCCAGGCCAAGGCTGACCACTGGCCAGGTACAATTAAACTGTCAAACACCATGTAAAGGTCTGGGCCTGGCTACCCACGGCATGTCTTCATTCAGCTGATGAACCAGTCTCCCCTTTGACCCCGCTCAGCATCACCGTTTCTCACCTGGACGCCTGGAGTGTCCTGGACTTGTATCGCCAGGGTTTCGCCCTCTATCTGGACCTGTCTGGTATAGAGATTACCTATGAAGGCAAAGAAAAGAGATCATGTGGGGTTATGAAATGTGGGGGTTTTTTGTTAAATGCCATATAGCCTACACCAATATACACAGGAAAAAAAAGTAGTTCCCTTCTATTTAATGAGTTTACTTCAGATCTGGTTTAAAGGCCAGCTGCAAGTTTAGCCCCATGCTAGTAGATTTATCAAAAGTAGGTCAAAGTTTGTGGGGTTTTAGAAACTTGCTGGTCTAATTTTATTCTGAGTTTCCATATTTAGAATATTTCCTTGAAGCAAATATTTTTGGACACGCCACGTGCAGAGCTTCTGTTTTTATTTTAGTGCGTTATCATTCCCTAACAGTCATATTTTGTCCACTGGATATAACAGACTCATAGGCAAATATGGTTAGTAAATGCAGTTAACATGCCTGGCTTAAAACTGCCATGGTGATGAGCGACTGTATCAAAGCAGAAGGCTGCTGTGTCTCAGCTTGGGATGGCTTCTATGGCTCATTTCACTCAATCCCCAGCAGGTACTCCACACAGTCTGCCCACTCAAGCAATTTGCTAACAGGTCATCGTCAGAAAGTACTGAAACCTCCTGGGACAGTGGCTGTTTTCAACCGTTGGAAATGAAGTGTTTGTCTTCTCAGTTTTCAGGAGCTCTGGCCTCTAAAATCCTCAGCGAGTTCTTTCTCTTTGTTAAGGAAAGAACTTTAGGTTTACAACTACCCTTCTTTGGCCTTTGCTTTGAAAGGTCACCCTTGAAAAGCAGCCAGCAGAGGGAGAGGGTGGGGGAGGAGCTGGCCACTGGGTTTTTGGGTTTGGTTGGGGTTTTGTTTGTTTGTTTTTTTATGACTTTTGCAGGCATGTTTGAAAGGAAAAGACCCTGGAGTACAAAGGGTGCTTCCAACTGGGGACCCTATAGTTAAAACATACCACTGGGAATACTTTCGGGCACTTGATAAAATGATGAATGGGCCTGGAATGGAATGAGGCCAGATGGCAGCTGGGGGGGTGGCGTGCAGAACTGGAAGTGGCAGAATCCTGATGCTCACACTGTCACTCCGAAGGAAGTGTCCTTGAAGACACTGAGAAATGAGAGCAACAAGCCCAACAGACTTTCCCTCAATGTATTTCCTCACCTGCGTTTCGTTCATAGTCTCCGATGAATCGCTTAGTGAGGAACCGAACCACCAAAGCTGCGATTGAGAAAGGAGAACAAGTTAACCCACTAAGTTACATGGGTCTCCACCCCACCCCCATCAGGAACACAACTCTTCCAAAGAAAGTCACAGCCGGCCACCGAGAGAAATTCCTGCCCTGTAGCTCCTTGACCCCTCTACCAGAGAAGCCGGGAGAATTACGGCTCTGCCAGTGGGGAGGGAGGGTGTGTGGCCCAGCCCCTCCTTTGAGCCCAGCTGGCAAATGTCTTCCTAACCTTATGGAACTCCGGGAGGTTCTGCAGTCAACTAACTTTCTGTTCTGGACCAGACCCTGCCAGAGGCTCAGAGCCCTAAACTTCTACTCTAACCTAAAAGTCGGCGGGCCACTGTGGCCCCCAGAGGCCCCCTTAAATTGAAGCAGGGGCATGAAGGGGCGGACGATTCTGCTGCAACGCCCACCTCTCCCCTCTCCAGTCCTGGCTGGGGTCCCCCACGTCCCGTCCCACAACCAAGCGGGTTCCTCGCTTGGACTCACCGGTCTTGCCCACGCCGCTGGCCCCCACCACGGCGATCTTGACGAGCCGGCGGCCGGCAGCCCCCAGACAGTAGTCGGCAGCGGCGCTGCCCGGGGCGGGGTACTCGGCGATGGTGCACATGTTCTGAATGAGGCGCATCGCCGCTGCGGCCGGGCTGACCCGCGCGGAAAGGGAAGTGAGGACAGGAGCGGCTCGCACTGCGCGGAGAGGGNCGACGCCGCGCGGCCGGGGAGGTTAGAAAGTACCAGGGAGAACGACGGGACACCAGTCTCAGCGGTTCCGGCTGGCAGCTGGAGCGGCAGGCGGCCAGGCGCCGTTTTTCTCTAGCCCAGGCCCCGCCCACGCCCAGGGCGACCAATCCCCGGGCGCCTTG
This sequence comes from Ellobius talpinus, assembly GCA_001685095.1. Classification (NCBI taxonomy): domain Eukaryota; kingdom Metazoa; phylum Chordata; class Mammalia; order Rodentia; family Cricetidae; genus Ellobius; species Ellobius talpinus. The sequence continues at coordinate 13,741 of LOJH01013901.1, read as the reverse complement.
CTTGAGGCCCCGCCTTCGGCCTGCGCAGAGAAGCTACGCCCACAAAGCGAGTGCTGGGCCCCGTGAGACTGGAGGAAAGAAGGGCGGCGGGCGCGAGGGAGGCAACGTGCGAGACCCAGCCGGCTCCCGCTGCGCTAGCACGCGGCCCCACCGGTGGCTGCAGGGTCACCGGGTCTCAGATCCGCGTGGAAGGATCTGTCCGTTTCTACCGAGCCTTAGATCCACGTGAGAGACTGCCGTGTCTTCTGTCCCCGTGGGGAATCTGTCTGTGCCTACGAAGTCTCAGATCCTCGTGAGAGACCTGTTATATCTGCGGGGTCTCAGATCCGCGGTGGGTTTAGGAGCACCCATCCTTGTCTGCCCACCTCGCCGCCGGGCCTCCCTAGGGCAGTCCCTAGAGGCATTCTCTGTGTTGGGCCTGGGTCCCCTAACCACGCTGACCGCTGCCTGCATCTAACTGCCCTCTCCACCTCTGACCCTAAAGGAACCTGACAGGGAACTGGACAGGCCCATAGCCACTACCCCGAGGCCCGGCTTTGTGTTCTGCTCAAGCGCTGGAGACGTTGATTTCTCTTACTTGGCTACATCCAAAGTATTGTGCTGGGTTATACATTTTCTCACCCTTGTATCTGTAAACAAGGACGCCCCTCCCTGCCATAAAGCGTGGCATTTGTCTTTGGGGCAAAATATCCATTTTCCTCTAGTTCTTGCGGACAGTGCAAGCTCACGAGAACACACACACCGCAGAAAACAAGTGTTGCACCCCCAAGTCACTAAAACAAGCTTGTACCTCTCAGCCAGTCACAGCTCCTCCTGGAGCTGTGAAATGGTAAGAAAACAGTCACTGTAGCTTGGTTGGAACTCTCTGGGAGGCAGAAGGGCCCCGCGTTTCATCTAGTCATAAGGCTAGATAAACGTGACTAGTTAAAAGTGGCTTGACGCCAAGAAGATTTGGAGCCCAGCACTTATAAAATGCCTACCACCACCACCCACACACACACTGCTGTCATCGGAGAAAACCACAGTCAAAGGCTGGCCGGATGCCAGCTTCAGCAACCTTCTAGACCTTATCGCTGCCACCACCACCTTACAACCCTCAGGCCCTTATATCTTGGCGCCTAAGAGAGGGAAGCCAGTGACTTTTTGTATGCCCCTATTACAGGTGGAAATGTAAAAGGTGCTGATGCCAGTACCAACAGTTTCTCATTTAATCACCTTCCGTTCTGGACTTTATTCACCAGGTATCTGGGTAGAATTTACCCCTACCCTGGTCAGACTGTGATGAACTCCGTATCTGTTAACAGTTTGAAGGGCTGAAGGAATTGGAAAGGAAATAGAAAGGTGTTGTTGAACTGCCTTGGTAAGTCTTCTAGGATGAACAGCCTAATCAGTGGGCACACAGGATGAGCGATAACTGTACAAGGCTGCCTTCTACGGAGAAAACGCCGGAATGAAGTAAGGTCAGCCGTCTGAGTCAGGGAGAAAAGGGCATGTCCAATTTGCATCATGTCTTTCTGTGTGGTTTAAATCAAACTTGAGTTTTGCCAGTCTATAAAATCAAGCTTAGCAAAGCTATAATTACAGGTAGCAGGCCCCTTTCAACCCTCGGCCCCCCTAGCCTGCAATTCTGTAGTGTTTACATGGGAAATAATTACGTAGTCTACAGTGTTTGTTAGGCTGCTTTTTGCACACACACAGACATATTAAAAGTTCTCAGAGGGAATTTTGCTTTGAGTCGTTTTAACTTCTGATGTTTCATTTTCATTACCACAAGACTAACCAAACCTGCGATTTTTCTGTCTGCATCATGGAGACTGAATTTAGTATTTTTACTTTAAGTCAAAATGAACTGGCTGTACTTAAAACACAGGAGAGAGAGAGAGAGAAAAAAAAAGTTGAGGAAAATGGCAAAAAGAAAGGCGTGTTAGTTAACACATGTCTCCCCAGTAGCCGCCACCTGTGTCTGATCAACCTCAGATGATAGCACTTAGTTATCACTTTTTGGAAATCCAAATTATTGGCGGGGGGGCCACGAAGATACAGGTCAGGAGACATGATATTTATTGAGGGTTTACTATAATCCAGACTATAAGAAAGGAGTTTCACTTTTTACCTCTAAGTTTAGCAAGGGAAGTGACCATGCCTGTGATCCCATCACCCCGAAGCCTGAAGGAAACAGGAGGATCCTATGACATAACCCAGTGCTGCCCCATAAGCCACTCCAAACTGGTTCACAGTCCTTGTCCAGACGCACTGCACAATTCTTTTCTGGAGTCTCGCACAGTAACGCCATCAGATGACAGCTGAGTTGGGTATCATCCGAAGGTTCTGACTGGGCATCCAGGATGGCATCTTCATTCACACGTCTGCATTTCAGCTAGACAGGTGGGAAGCACTAGCCCTAGCTCAAGCTGCCTCGGAACATGTAATTTCTCATAAGTGGGCACTCTTAAGACAGAAAATAGAAACCAATCTCTTAAAGCTTATATAAAAATCTGGCAAAGTGTTACTCTATAGCTAATGACAGCACACACAGAGCCCACCCAAACCAAAGGGGGAAGAGGAAGAACATTGGTCCCACCTTTAGGTGGAAATAGTGCCAAAGAATCTTCCTTTAAAAGCAAGAGAACAAAGTTTCACGTACATCTTCACGAAGATCACACAGCCCATAATGGACAGTATCACAAGTCTGCAGATAAGTGAAATTTAAAACCAACTAAATGAGGGCTGGGGAGGTTGCTCAGTTGGTAAAGTGTTTTATGAGCAAGCATGAAGGTCCGAGTTTAATCCCCAGAAACCACATAAAAATAAAAACAAGCAAAGAAACAAACCCTGGCACCATGGCACATACCTACAATCCAGGCCGTGGAGAAATGAAGACAGGAAGAGATCCATCTTGGGGTGTGCTGCCCAGACAGACTAACATAACCAGCTCTATGTTCAGTGAGAAATTATGTCTCAAAAAATGTAATGGTAGGTGGTTGAGGTAGACACCCAGCATAGACTTCTGACCTCCACGAGGTTGCTCAAACAGATTCGCGTGCACCCACTCACATGCAGCCGAACATAAATCCATACATATGTACACTTACCCACATGCACCTAACAGAAATACATACATATGTGCACTCACCCACATGCACCCGAACATAAATTCATGCATGCGTGTGCTCACCCACATGCACCTGAACATAAATCCATGTGTACATGCACCCACCCACATGCACCCAAACAGAAATACATGCATACATGCGCCTACCCACATTCACCAAACATAAATCCATGCATACATGCACTCACCCACATGCACCTGAACATAAATCCATGCATACGTGCACCCACCCACATGCACCCGAACAGAAATACATGCATACATGCACCTACCCAATTCACCGAACATAAATCCATGCATACATGCACTCACCCACATGCACTTAACATAAATCCATGCATGCGTGCACTCACCCACATGCACCCGAACATAAACTCATGTATACCTGCACCCACCCACATGCACCCAAACATAAATTCATGCATACCTGCACCCACCCACATGTACCAAACATAAATTCATGCATACCTGCACTCACCACCCACATGCACCTGAACATAAATTCATGCATACGTGCACATACCCACATGCACCCAAACAAATACATGCGTACATGCACCCACCTACATGGACCCGAACAGAAATACATGCATATGTACACTCACGCACATGCACCCCAACATAAATACATGCATACGTGCACTCACCCACATGCACCCAAACATAAATACATGCGTACGTGCTCTCACCCACATGCACCCGAACATAAACACATGAGTAAGTGCAGCCACCCCCATGCACCGGAATATAAACACATGCATACACAAATAGCCAGAAAATGGTATGTTGCCAAGTGATAAGTTCACTCTCTCTCCCTCTCCGTCTCTCTCTGTTTCTGTCTCTCTTTGTCTCTTTCTATCTCTCTATCTCTCTCCCTGTGCCCTCTCTCTTTCTTAAATAAAGATAAGAGGATGGGAGATTAAAATATGAAGGATTCAGAGGAGTAAAAAGAAATATTTTGCTAAGTTTTGATTTTGCCTCAGTATCTGGCATTCCTCTTTGATCTTTAAAGTCAATCTTTGATCTGAGAGCTTCCAGAGATAATGTGCTGTCTGGAAGTCCTTAGAATCCCAGAATGTAAATTTAATAAACATTTATTTAACATCTGGGCCGTAAGTATAGCAGGCACAGGGCTGGGGCCTCTTCTGGTGACTCCAGTTACAGTTAGCATGAGAATTTGAGACGTAACAGAGACATTCCAATACAGTGTGAAAAAATGACTTGATAAAAGAGACTCAGGCGTTATAGAAGCACATAGTAGGCTCTGGTTAAGAAATAGCAGGGCTGGATAGCCGCACAGCTATGTGTTGGATGTGTGCATGTATGTATATATGTGGAAGTTTCGGGGCAGCTAGCTTAGAAGCAGCATTCGCCCCTAGACAGAGGAAGCCGGGAAATGTCTGTGAGCTACGAAATGAAGGAACAAGAGCGGAAGACAAAGGCTCAGTTCTGGTGAGGAGAACTGATCATGAAACAGAGACTCGGGGGACAGAGAGCAGAGCACAGGAGGATTCTAACAAACACATTGTTAGAATCAGAGAGGCTGATGTGGTCTTCTTCTCCCATGGGAACATGTCCACGGGAGCCAGATGAGTGCTGCTCTGCCCCTGTCCCCAAGGGTGGCTTCCAAACTGGTGTGTGTCAAAGTACATGGGCTTTTGCAAAGACTTGGATTTTTATTTATTTTTGAGGTTTATTTCTATCTCACCACCTATGCGGATCCAACAAACAGACACATCTTTGGCTATCGTAAGCAAATCATGATTCAACAAATGAGAGAGAGGTAGGGCCACAGTCAGCTACTGAGGGGCTAAGCCCACAGTATCTTTCCTCTCTTCCTAGCTTGCTCTCCTTCCTTCCCCTCTCGCTCTCTTATTGTAAATCTAAAGTTACTTTAAAAAAAAGAAAAGAAAAAAGAAACTCTAGGGAAGATATGGAGGAAACACAGTCAAAGTACAGATTATCTGTGAATAAAAATGCCTTTATAACCTCATCACTACATACATTGGATTAGAGCCAATAAAAAAAAACTGAAAAGTAAGGCCATCACAAAGGAACCCAGAAAGTCCTTTTTCTCTTATTAGAGGAAAAGATATAGAGCATCAGTCCAGCTCCTGGCTGAGGTTTGGAATATTTTCCCATTGTATGATGTCCCCTCTAAGAAAATTTCCAACCGAATCTCTAGAGTTCTACGTCTTCCTGACACTCACAGCGGTATGTCCACACTGGCTGGTACCTTCTCTCCTGTAGCCTCCTCCTAGAAAGAGAGACTTCGGCATGCTCACCAACTTTCCAAATGACTGGGCTCTCATTTCCACATTATTTGGGAAAGGCTGCAAGCCAGGAATGGTGACGAAGCAGTAAGTGTGGAGGCGTGTCTCCAGCACTAGACTGAGACAGTGTGGTTCGCCATCAGAGTTTCTATATTCAAATGCTTAAACTGGAGCGCACCATGGCTCAGAAACAGGCCCAGGATTAAGGAGGTCAGGAAGTTTATTCTGCAGCATTGGAGCCTCTGGGAGATGTTTGAGTAAGGAAACAGGGACGGGGGCTTTCACCCAGTGAGGCCACGAAGCACGTGCAGGTGCCTACAGGCCTGTGCAGTCCGCCCTGGAAATCTATGCTGGCACACGGTGAGTTATCAATAGGGACTTTCCCCTTCTAAAACCCCAACCTCCTTTTTGATTTAATCACAACTGAAAAACAGCCAAACTTCCCAGAGTGAAAAAACCCAGTGGAGGCAAAGGAAAGGGAGACTCGGTTACATAAAAGGAGACACGCTCCTTACATGTGTGCACCCAAGCACACACATGTGCATCTTGTCTAAGAAAACTGCAACTTTGAAAAAAAAAACAAAAACTAAAGTCTTAAATTCTAGGCAGTAGGACTGGCCTCAGGGAGGCTCTTCCTCCCTGCAGACCTTGGTTGGTTGCTATGGCAGCAGAAAAAGCCACGTTTTCCTCTTTAAAGTGTGTTCTACGGCTCCAGTCTCTAGGTCTCTTCTAGAGTTTCTCTCTCTCTCTCTCTCTCTCTCTCTCTCTCTCT